>JAODIE010022480.1:0-19241 GCA_027575565.1 Diploeciton nevermanni
TTTTCCAGTCTTCTGGCATTTTCCCACTAGTGGTGATTTTTAGGAATAGTTGGTAGAGTTCTGTTTCTATTGGGTTCTATTGGCTTACCACTCGTGATGTCTAATATACATAATGACACCAATGATTGAATATCGAAACTCGCAACATCAATTAATTTTCTCATTTTATTTACCAAGACATTCCCGTTATAATTGATCACATCGTAAAATTGCTCCAATATTGTGTGATGAAAAGTTGGCGCTAAAATTTTTCTTTTGCTACGCCATTGATTTCCTAGAAATTGAGTGTTTAATATTGTGTATAATTGTATAATAGATAACTTTGGTACCTGCACTTGTAAAAATACTGCTACCAACCCAATTTTTAAAATAATCATACTCAAATCCTTTGTCAATTAAGTCCGCTCGAGTAAGCACGTGATCAACGATGTTGTGATTCGTAGTTATTATCAAAGTGTACGTAGGCAAATGAATACGAAGAGACTTTGAGTTGTATTTCTTTAATTGAACCTTTAGATCAAATATAAAATTGTATATGTCTTTAAAATCTAATGCATTTCCTATCAGAGGCCACACTGTAGACGATGGTATCCTCTTCAAATATCTATAGTAATAGAAAAAAACGTAATACCAATAACTGACAACTACTGCCACGAATATTGCAATTGAATTCACCAACATTGTAATTAGCATAACTACTGCAATTGAACTGGTTTGAGTATAACTGCCAGTTTTGTTTCAACCGAAGCATTTGAAATCTTTGTCTACAATGAATTCAAACAACGGGATTATCTATTATGACCCAAATTTCACGGCTATAAACTTTTGTCGAAATTTTTATTGTTGAGTAAATTTATAAAACTGATTTGAGACAAATTTCTCGTATGTTTTTTAACTCAAAAAAAGTAGAATAATCATACTAGTACAAGATTGCCTATATTTATGAGTTGGAGAAAACATTGTAAAAGCCATACTAATGAAGACAACAAACCGAAAACCTTTTATAGATATTTATCTTTATTTAGTAAGAGTTATAGTTAAGTTTTATCCATGTAATGAATTTTTTACACTTCGTTACTAATAAAGTAAACTAAGTTACTTCATAACTCAATGATACTCAGGATACATAAACTTCTATATGAAACATGGTGCCACAAGAGAAATTCATCCTGTGAAGATGTGCCGCCCAGTGTTTTAATTGAACGCCTCTTTGTTAATTGACTCCCCGATAATATTCGGAACTAAATGGCTTCTAATAGTTTTAATCGACTTGAATCCAAAATAATTTCAATATGAACACAGCATTTCTCTAACCGACCCCGCCTCACCAACCTACTTGCCTAGACCCTTTTTGCCTAGACCTCGCAACTTATTGACTTTAGATATGAAAGTTGCAAAAACATTGTTGGTTTGCAATATAACTTTGCATAATAAGAGTCATAAGAGTGCGTTGAAAAACATCAGTGAGTATTATGCAAGAGCAAGTAGATTCACTCCGTAATAAGGCTGCAAGAGGCAAAGACCACATTTTTGGTTTTCTAAAGCAAAGTCAGCAACAGCATTTTTAAATCTATAAATATACATTTCAATTCTTCATATAACCAATAGATTATGCGCCCGAGACACGACTGCAATAATTTAAATTTTAGGTTAGAGGGACAAAAAATTGGAAAATATGGAAATTCCAAATGTAGATATTACTGAAGTCAAAGGAGTTGTATAAAACAACAGAACCCAAACTAAAGAGTTTGATACAAAAGGCAGAAACTGTTTGGAAGAAGAAAGACTTGAATGTTGATGTCACACATGCTGCAATGTAAAAATGCTTTTGAAATATGGACAAAGCTTAGGGCTGCTGCATCAACAGTGAACAAGCTAAAGCATCAACCAAAAGTTCTTCAACTTAAACATGGAGCAGGCAAACTTTGGAGAACAAGTGCCAGAGTAGATGCAATTAATTTGAATATTGGTGGGCCTACGATTATTTTTTTTTGCATGGGAGTTTGTTGACACAGTGTAACAAACAAAGGAAAGTTTGTCCACCAAATTGCTAGAAAAGAACTAAGAGTGACATGGACATAAAATTAAAATTGACAACAGGGTGTAGTGCAAGCAAATGTATGTGCAAAAGGCCAAAGAAAATGTAACAAAAATGGGCACATAGCAAAGAATTTCCATATGAACAAAATATTGTGCCACATACACATAAAACATGAATATGAACAAAAAAGAAAATGAATCAGAGGGTGCAAATGTCACATTGTTGGCGAATTCATACAATTCGAGAAGACAATGTCATAATTGACAAAATGGTTCTCTGAAATGAAACAATTAGGAGAATCAAGGTCAGTGACAGTTGGAAAGAGCAAAAGCATCAAAGTGGAGGGAATTGGAACTGTGAAGGGACCAAAAATTTGCTATATGTTCCAGACTTGACAATAAACTTGATGAGCATATCTCAACCAATGGAAAAAGGCCTTGATTTCAAGATCACTGGAAACAAGTAGACATTTTTCAAAAATGGCATCCAAATTATTCAAGCGAAAAGAACTGGACATGAATACTAATATTGATTAGGTGACCAATTGAAAGAAGACTGAATGAAGACTGAAAGAAGACTGAATGTGAAGGTTGCATCAAGAGCAAAATGCACAGATTACCATTCAAACAAAGCAAGAAATTAGTAAATGAAGTCAGTCAGTTGATACATGGCGACGTACAATCTATAGGAAGATCGAGGTATTCTCTGCTACTGAGAGATGGGTACGAGAGATAGGTCTATACTTATAGAAAGGTATATTTAGTGACCCAAAAATTTGAAGAGGGCAAATGTATTGAAGAATACGTGAAATAGAGCCAAAACAACATTAAAATTAAATATAATAGAATAAAAGAACTGACAATGATACCAAATTTGTCAATTATAAATTAAAGAAATTATTTCAGTTGTGTGAAGTATACGAAACAGTACGTTGTTAGAAGGGGCGAGAACAATGTTGCAAGCAGCAAACCTAGGGAAGCGTTTATGGGCTGAGGCAATAAACACAATAGCATGTGTACTAAATAGAACAGTCAAAAACAATGAAAAGAACAAGAGTTCTTATAAAGTCTGGATTGCAGAATGAAAGCAGTGGAACCAAATGGCAATACCGGGTGTATTCGGGGCTGTGCGAAAATAAAAAAAGGTTACAAAATATCTTTCTGATAGAAAGATAGCAACAAGATAAAGAGAGATGTAGTGTTTGTGAGTAATGCTATTGAATTTTTTAGATTTGCCTGAGAGTGTAGAAGAAAACAATGATGTTGAAGAAAATCTTCAAAGCCCAGAAATTGAAGATTAAAATCAAATTCTTGGTTGCTCCAGGACAAGACAACCACCTGCATATTTACAGGAATGTGCAAAGTACGCTGACACATGTCCGTTAAGTTATGACGCAAGCAAGAAGAAAGTGTTGGTAGAAAACAACACATGCACAATATTCGACAACCCAGAAGAAAGGAAAACAATAGATTGTAAATAAGTTTTTAAACCAAGGAAAACGGTGGAAAAAAGGTTAACGAAACCAGGTTAGTCACTAGAGGGCTAGAAACATTTAAAATTGCAATACTAGTAGTGTGTTAACATGTGCAAGCCAACCTTTACTCAACACATTAAAGAGAGTAATGAGAGACACCAAAAGGTACCATAAATTAGAATACAGAATAAGCAAGGCATAATACAAAAATATCAGATTAAATTTTTAAAATATTCAACAGCACTGTGAGTTTTAGGTCAAAGAAGCAAGATTGTAGTCTTATCTTCCACAGGGGCAGAATATGTTGCTTTGGGCATAAAAGCAGCTTAAGCCTATTGGATAAAATAGATTATACAAGACTATACTAATAGATCAATGGATAAAAAATAATCCTTCAAGGAGCAATCAAAACTGCTAACAACTTACAAGGTATAAAGAGACTCAAACACATTGACATAAAAATGCATTATGTGTGTGAGAAAATTGAGCCAGGCAAAGTCAAAATAGAGTACTTTATAAGATCTCACTTGATTTGTGCAGTACGTGTGGACGCAATGCGTGATCCATGAATTCAGAGAGTACCTTGTGTAATTTGTATTACTGAGTTATTCATTACATTCTATTCTATGTGCTGAGCATCTTAAATTTTTAAAAAAGTCTACCCACGCGAAGATCATCTTGTTCTAGCCTTTTGAAAATGCAAACAGCTAAGTACATCTACATGTTAGCGCCGCTTTTGTACCACCTGTGTGCCTGCGTTCCATATTAACAACAACCACCACAATAGGTAAGAGGAAATGCATATTTTTAAGTTATTGCAAAAATAATTAATGGGGAAAATCACGTATTTAATGAAAAATTGGTTTTTGCTTATTTTTACAATATTACAATAAAGCACATTGTTTAATTTGCAAAGAATCTATATGCGTTTTCAAAGAATTCGATTTGCGTCGCCACTACAAGACAAAAAACAAATCAATTTGAACCTCAATCCAGGGATAATACCTAAAATTGATTCTTTGCCAAAAACATTAGAAGCACAACAAAATGTAAAGAACAAAATTCAGCGTTTTCAAATTAATTGCTGAACATAAACTATTTACGGCTGCTTGTTTGGCTGCTGTTAACGAAATTTCTTTAAAAGAATTTTTAAAAAATCTATAAATTTATTTATTTAACAAGAATAAGCAATTGCAATATTGTTTGCCTGTTTTTTTCTTGTAAAATCTGCAAAATCTGGGTAAATATTTTAAAGTTAAATTAACAATCAATTGAGGCAATAAGGGAAAAGTGTTTCAGCAAAAAAAATTTACACAACATATGTTAAAATCATAAGACTTGTTTGTCGAATAGTTTAATCTTATATCTTAAATTTAATACAAAGTTAGCAGTTAACATAGCTAATATGAAGCGCATTAAGCAATATATTCGTTATTGCATTATTTTAATTATAGGAGAGTAAGAAATAAAGTTCATTGAAATGTCACATAGTTTGTTTATAGCTTAAACTTTCCAGAATTTGGCAGCATATATATACACATCCATATACCAAAAGCATTGATTGATCGATTAAAATAAAATCATTTTTCTGCCAAAGTTGTAAAAAAATATCCAAAATGTCGGGTATACTCAACCTATGAACCTATGAAGTTATTAATAAAGATTAAAAGTCAAACCAACATTTTTCTTCTAAACATAGAACCATCTTAGTACTTTCTTGGCAATTATAGTCACCGCATCTTACTTTAAACTGGATTGCACGATTCTGTATTAAATAAGTCAAAATTAAATGCAAGATACTAAGTGAAAGTATTTCGTATTGCGCAACTCATATTTAGTCAGATATAGTCAAAATTGTTGAAATTTGTATAGACCGTTACACCTCATAATTGATGCAGGAAAAATATATTCATAATTTTTGTTTTGTTTTGGGTGTAAATCTTGTGGGTTGTTATAAGAGAAAGCAGTTTAAAAAAAACATTAAAAAAGTATTTTCAAACTTGTTTCTACATACATTAGGTTACTTAATAATAATAGTTTACATAGCAATAATACTAGTATTATAGTGAAATTTTGTCAACATGATAATTAATCTACTTTGTACATATAAAATGGTACAATACTTTTATTCATATACAAGGTCATTAACCAACGGTTTATTTGGCTACGGAAAAGGAAGAATAAATTTTTATTTAGAAAATAACAACAGAATAGTTATAATAATATAGGTTTTTAAGTAAGTTTTTAAATGTGGGATATTAGAGGTACTTGAAGACTTCGAGGGTGGCAATTTTATTTCGTAAATTTTTTTGATAACTGTTAAACGGCCGGGATAATTAGAGAACAATTGATATTATTTTCGTTACCGCCGTTTTATAATTTTTTTTATTTTAATAATTGTAATTATTGCTGTATTATTCAAGATTTCATTCATTCATTTCACTCTTATAAGGGAACGTTAACGTTTTTTGATGTTCGTATTACTTGTTTGTGCGTGCTTCGTAAATGTAGATTTAAAAGTGTTGATTTAATAGTATATACAATTGATATTAACACATTAAATTTTTAACTACTTTTTCAATTTATCAAGCAATATTACTTTAAATCTTATTTTTAATTCATATACAGGAGTTGAAATTACTTGCTTTATAATGATAATTTTTATATGGAAATTAATGAATATAATCGTTCTGTAACAAAAATTGTAGTAAAATCCGATATTTTTTTTAAGAATTGGGGGAGTTTATAGATTAATACATAAAAATTTATATTTTCTTTACTCAGATTAAAAATTTACAAAAACAACTATAAGAGCGAAAGCTAGAAATTTGTTACTGATAAATATTGAATGTCTAAATATATCTTTAAAACAACAACTGAAAGACTTACTCATTAAGTAAATTCTTTATTAGTATGATATTCTCCGTGTTGTTGCTGACTTCTTATTTGTTTGTGTCAACAAATATTGTTAACGATACAATATTTCTTTCGACTCTAGTAAACTGGAAAGATTGTTTTATTACAATTGACTATACCGATACATTTAACGGAACATGACCTTTAAATTGGTATCGAATGGAAAAAAAAACGAAAATTTAATAACAGAAAAATAACAGAATTTTTATTGTCAACTTCAACAAATATTCCACCTGAGTACATAAATTATAAAGCGCATTATGAATATAATAATGGAAAATTATGTCGTTTTTCAGCGACATAATAAATTCAAAAAGTCATAATTATTATATTTTATTGATTTCTTTTATTTTATTATTTATACTGTTCTTATTTTAAAATTTTATTGTATATTTTGTTATCTTGTACATTTAAGAAAGAAACGAGTCAAATTCATTAAACTTTATATTTAAATTCAGTTGTATTGTTTAGTTCAGATGTACAAATTAACACAAAAGCAGCAATAAATGTCTTTTACTACATAAAAAAGATGGACACTTCTGAAATAGGCCTTATAACACACCGAAGGTTGAGTTGAGTTGTTGAGTGTGGTTACAAAGTGTTTAAGATTCATTATGTTGATAAAACTTTACTATAACACTTACTTTTAGTCACTTGATAAAATGTTTTCGACATATCGATTTAATAATGGATAGAATAAAAAATTCTATCTCAAAAACTAAATATAAGGAAAATTAGAATTCTAGTGTCGTAATGGGCAACTCATATCGAGTGAACATACTTTCATTTCAATCCAAATGTATATTTGTTCGGAATATGCGTTCATCATATGAGCATCTGCACTTTTTCACAAAAATTCACTATAATAATTTATATCTTTGAAAGTATTAAAGATACACAAATCTCGTTTTTACACATTTCTTTGATATTTATTTATGAATTGTTATTGAAGACAGCTAAATGTTTTAATAATAATTACGGAAGTTATTGGACAATATATCAAATTGCGCAATCGGATATTTGCTGTTCAACAGTGTTATTTGGTACATTTTTTTAGTTTGATTTTTCTCTTATTGAGGATTTGACTAAATAACTAAATTGTTTACCTGCTTTGTTGGAATGACTAAAACAATATGTTGTTTGTGAAATATAAATTTTGCTTTAAACAATATACAAACATTTTAATTATAAATGCATGAATGTTCGGTTAAAGGTTCTTTATTAAGTTAATAGTAACCAAATCATACCCAGTTTCTCATTTTTGCAATCACTTGCCAGTATTCATCTTGTATATTATCAACGTTAAGGTAATTTTTTGTAGTATTTGAGAAAATTGGTAATTCATTTGTATATTATTATTTGTGGCAATTGATGATCTGTAAATTTAAACAATCTGAAAATTTACGTTGCATTAAAAAATATATCTTTTCTAGATACAAGATCTTTTAAATCGCTACAAAAATCCAAGCTAATTGGACTGCTTATATTTTGATAATTTTTTGATTTAATGTTTTGTTTTTTATTTTTTACTATTTTTCACTTTAGTTTTATCAGATGCATTATACCTTGTTTAAGGCCATCTGCAGTAGGTATAATATGGAGACTCCAGGCTCTTCAGCCCGCCCCATGTATTTCTTATGAACATCCGGTGCATGAGCGAGGCTCGTGTATGTGTGAGCAAACAAAATTAGTGAAGTTTCGTCCGCTGTTGGTAGATAATGCCACGATTGAGGTGTTGTAATTTGAGTTGTTTATATTAAGAATATAATTAAGGTTGTATATAATAAGACGGGAGTTTTAAATAAAGGAGTGCATGTTTAAAGTGTTGAATGAGATTGTGGGGACGGAAAGCAAGAGTTTTCAATAGAGAAGTTTTGTTGCATGTTTATAGAGATTATTAATTTAAATAAATGAACTGTAATTAAGGTTATTCATAGTGGACGCGGGAGGTGAAAAACGGGAGTTTTGATTTCAATGAAACAGTTATGCTATGCATTTAAAGTTTGAACTGAAATAAATAAGGTTTGCAAATAGCAAATGCAGGAGTGAATTAAAATGAATGAAGTGTAATTAAAGTTGTATATAGTAGGCGTGGGTGTCGGAAGGCAAAAAACAAGATTTTTATAAAACGAAGTTTTATTAATCATTTATTACTTAAAGTTTTATTTTTGTCTATTACTTTTTTATCATTATCAGTGAGGTTACGAAGTGTTTAAGATTCATTATGTTGATTAAACTTTACGATACACTTACTTTTAGTCACTTGGTAAAACCTTTTCGGCCTGTTGCCTTCATCAGTATAGGTGTTTGTATCCCAGTATCTTTTCCGCATACTCACAACCGATTTTTTGTCGGTTCACCTGGGGGATTATGCTATTTATCAAGTCAACTTGGGCTTAAAAATAAAAAGGAAAACTTGAAGTATCAAGATTATTAAAAGCGGTTTAAAATTTCTATTAGATGCTTGAATATCGACTGCACTCTTTGCAAATTAAGAATGCCGTGTATATATTGAAACAAATAACAACTTTATAGCAATATCTATTATTTAAAAATGTTACCAACTATTTGTAGCATGTTTTTTAGTACTCCTTCTTGATTAAAAAGATAATAGAAAAGAAATAAACAAAAATCGCCATAAAAATTTTTAAAGTTCTAAGATCAAAGTTGCTTGCATTCTGACATTCTAACAAATCCAATGCAGACTACCAGATAGAACTTGATTTATTTCTGAACAAAGGCAACAGAAAACAAGTACATATTTTGATTAAATCAATATAAAGAAATAGTTTAAGCGTAAGATCTGATTAAAATTTATATTGTACTTATTCAACGTTGTACTTAAGGTAATTACTCAAAATCATGCGGTGATAATAAACATTGCGGGTTCTAGTGTTGCATATTGATCAATCATTATCATTTGATTCCAAAATATTTCTAGCCAAATAACTGCTTTGTAAAAAATACACATCTCTTTGTGTTTTAACAGATACCTTCTCTGCATTATGTAGTTTTAATATGATGAGTTATAGTTTAATGCTGTAATTTTTTATGTTAATATCTAGTTGTAGCACAATGCCTGTTTGGACAGCTTCCCATGAGTTTATCTTTTGCCTAGCATAAAATGGTAAGCAGAAAATTTGCACATCATAGTAGTTTCATTAAAGCTTTCTTTGCATTTATTTAAACACAGATAGTTGTGAGACCCAGGTAGCATTTTTTTAACAAAATCCTCAACAAACTTCTTACGTTGATGAAATTAGAAAGTATTTATTTTCATTGAAAAAAGTTTCCCGTCATTCATGTAATCAATCGTATTTTAAAAGTCTTGTTTTGCAGTATCCAGTGTTATATTTGAATTGACCAATACTAATAAAATACTTCTGAATAGAACCTTTGTAAACTGATTGCTTCGGAAGAAAGGAAGGAAAAATAACTTTTGCTCCATGCTAGCATTATAAAACTGCCGATCTAAATATCCCATAAAAATATTAAACATATTCTCTATCAAAAAATTATTGACGCCTTGTGTTGACACGTTAAATTAGGCACGTACGTTGGTGGATGACGGTAATTCATAGTATAAACTATCATGTGGTTTATTCTAAGTACAGAATACAATACAGTAGATGTGTATATTAAATTTATAAGAGAATCCTATTAATGTCCATTGGGCTAAATGATTGTTAATTACAATATCATACTTGCCAGCAGAGTTGATCATGTCTAATCACTTGGTTTTTGAATAATGCTTTATAATTAAAAATAACATTTTATTATTAAAAATTGTGTTGATTTGTTTAGGCGGAGTTATGTGTAAAATATTTTTCCAAAATAAAATAACAATTTATTGATTTTTTTCATCTATAGAACATTTTATGTTCAACAATTGCAAAAACGCAACCAATTATTAATTAAATTAAATAGTTTAGCAATAGATTAGTTCAATATATAGCAATTATTTTATTAACTGTATTCTATAATTGTTGATTACTTAAATCATTTTAATTCATTTTGCAGTGAGCATCGTAACATATATAACCACATTTTCACATTTCTTTGATTTGTTGAGCAACAAATGGCCTAAAAACGATTAAATTTACCGGATTAAACAAAATATCTAAAACAATAACATTAAAAAATAGATGCAAAAAGAAAAGATATATTTTGAATAGAACAATTTTGAAATATTGTGATGTTATCTTCCAAAGATAATCCAATTTATTTTTTTAAACTATATTTTAAATACATAAACCCATGTTATTACTGCTTTTCGTTTAAAATTGTTTCAAGAACACAAAATTACTGAAAATTTTATAAATTTTTATATTTCTTGAACTGGCCGACAAATACCATACTAACTAATATTCAAATTAAAAAGTACAAACCCATAACAATAACAAGTATAATAACAAATGTAACAATTAAAACATTTTCCGAATAAATCTGACACCAACTTAATTCTAAAGTAGGCCTTCAAAATCTTGGATCCTTTATTTTGCATGGCAATTCAATTCAATAAATAGCTTTCTTCATAGGATCTACATTATGATGTCTGAACAATTGTGATTTTTCATGTATATTTCATGCATATTTTACGATACTTGGGATTATTCATAACTTTAGTTACTGTTTTCTCCAAATGAAAAGTGAAATAGTTTTTTGATCAATCCTAACGCCAATTTCAAATTGAACGCAAAACTCCAAATATGTATACTGATAAAAAATGGTATTCCAACTAAAGATATTCCAAAATATATAGCTTCATTTATAGATCCTTCACCTCCATGAGTAATTAATAATTTCACATTGGAATGTTTAAGAACTGCTCTCTGTGGTACAACATGTTGTATTGACAACTTTAATATTTGCAGGAGTTTCAAGAAGATAAACATCAAATTTCCAAATAACATTATAGTGGGTTTGTATGAAAAACTTGATAATTTTATGAAGTATATATTTCTCAATATTTATACTTTTGAGATTTGATCCAAAAGTAAAATAGATTATTTCTTTAGAATTGTCTAAATATGTTGTTGATAATACCTTCCAATATTTATCATGTTCTGGAGTGTAGGTCTTAGGAAATCTACAGCTGGATGAGAATTCACCAACATTAATTTTACATTTTTACGTAATTCTTTTAGATTTGGTGCGTTTGTTGTAGTGGTTCCAGAACATACCATAAATATATCTTTCCACAAAATGCAATGCAACAATTCTTAAACAGCAAAAACAAGTATCTGCTAGGGCTCATAAGTTTTGAAACTTTCAATACAATTTCTAATATTGAAGATGTGAATAATAAGTTTTATATCGGTTCCAGATTAAATAATGATTATTTTATTATCACCATTCCAACTGGTACATATGATATAATTGCGCTTAATAATGTCTTACAAAATGAAATAGATATATTAAATAAATTAATTCAATGCAAATTTAAATACACTTCAGTGTGAGATTAAATGTTTACATAACATTGACTTTGCCAAATCAGATAGTTTGTTTGGATTCGAAAAAAGAGTGTTGCATAAAAATGTAAACATATTTCAGACAACCCTGTAGATATACTTAAAGTAAATGCTATAAAAATCAAATGCAATCTTACGACTGGCTCATATACTAACGGTCGCTTAGAACACAAAACCAATAAATTTTCTCCCAGTATTGGTGCAGGTTTTAAATTATCGAGTGTTCTAAATATATGATCTACTTACTTATCATTAAAACATTAGAGATTAAAAGAATTACGGTTAGTATTGTAGATCAAGGCAAGGTTGCAAGAAATTTGAAGCCCAATTCTTGAATAAGAATTGGTTCGCTTGAGACTAAGAAGCACAAGCATATATTTGCAGTCATAAATAGCTTTACAAAATTTGTATTTACGACAAATTATCTCAGACAATGGCACCGTATTTGAGTCATTAGAATTTTTCGCATCTTTGTAACAAGGTTCAAATCAAACATATTCGAACAACAGTCGGATTCCTAAAAACCAATGGCCAATTAAAATAAACAAATAGAGTGATCATTCCAATGTTAATAAAGTTTTCAAGTAATGATCCAAAAAAGTGGTACAAATACCACTAGATGGTCAGATGATTATTAATTTAATTTATCACGTTAGTGTTGACATGAGCCCGATTAAATTGTTAGTTGATAAGTAAAATTTTGAATGTGGAGCTTCTAAAATTATTTGGAAGAGATAGAAATAAATTAAGAGAAAGTGGTATAAAACAAATTAATAGAGTTTAGTTAGAAACCAAAAACATTAAAAAAAAAGAGATGGCAAACTACACAATATCTAGATGAAAGAAACTCAATTTGCACTTATATTGCATTTAAAGAAACTAAAATAGGGCCAGGTCTAAAATTATAGAATAAATATCTATGATTATTATTATGGCTTTTTTAAACATGACGATTGTTGTTATTTAATTGGGTTTCAGATCGTTTTTTAGGAAGACCAAGGGGCTTGGCCTTTATAAAGTGGTGAGCTGACTATCACCTCATCAAACCCAGGTCTCCTAGGTGCGAAGGTAGGCGCCATACTAAATACACTATTTTTTACATACCAATAATAATATGTCGTTGAAAAAATGAGAAGAAATAATAGTTATGTTGTTACAAGTTTTGGAAATTGTGATAGACCTAAAATAACAAGGACTTGTACGGAATTTACGGATGGCATGGCCAAAGTGTGACTTGGCATTCAAAGACGGTTGATTTGTCAACCGGTCGAAAAGGACGTTTAAGCTAAAAATATGTAAAGTAACCTATGTATTAATTAAATTTATTTTAACAATTACATCTGGTTTGACAAATTACTTTGTATTGTCTCAGATTCCTTAATATACGAATATATTTACAAACCTTGTAAATGCTTTATTATTGCATCTGGCTGACTTTTAGACATCTATTTCCTTTAGTTTCTTTATATCAATGAAAATATTAAATAAAATGTTCTAAGTGAAGTTGGACGGTGTAGCCTCTTGAAGTGTTAGGAGTGAAAGCGCGTTTTCTATCTCGCCCTTGTTATCAATGCTGATTTTTGCGTTTATTTCAATCTCTGAATTATATCTCAACATTTATCTCAATTGGTGCGTTTATTGTGCAGCTGTAACACCGTGGATCAATAAATTCACCATCAAGATAGCATTAACGGCACTGTATTCGTCATAATGTGCTGAAAAAGCTGTTTTTTTCAAAATGTTTGAGTTGATTTTTTTTTATAATTCTTACGATGTCTTTCTTATAGTGCGCTAAGTTCTGTTTGTCTCCAAACCAAGACAGTTAATTTTCATAGTATTATCTGCAAGTCCTTTCGAGACGTATTCCTCTTTATCTGTTATTTGTTGTAATTTGCTTTCTCCGTAAACAGTCCGTAAACAAAAATTGGAAGCGGCCTTAGTATATTTAATAGTGTATTGCTGTTGAATGTTAGTTGGTTGTTTTCGTTAATCAATAAGGTTCCGGCATTGGCTTTAAATCGAATTTTTTGGTTTCTTTATTCTTTTAATTATTTGTTACGTATTCTAATTTTTTTTGATTTTGGTATTAATTTTTTACTAAATGAGGCCATTCTGTGAAGATATTAAGTGCTACTTTCTTCTTAAAAAGTTTGTGTTGGCATTTTTATTGGTTAGGTTAGGGGTGTTCAGGGATGGTTTTTGTTTGAAGCAAATAATAACTGTTTTCATTTGTTCAATTTACGGGTGACTGTAAATAGTTCCAGGTCTATTTATAGTAGATATGCAGACTAGTCTCAAAAATATGGTAAAACTTTGATAAAATACCTTACCTTAAAATTAAAATAATTGAAAAGACTATTAGAGCGCATGCTAATAGTAATGTAATTACTAGGAAATTTCAAGCATATCTATACGAAAATTCAAAATAATCAAAATATTGTTTGAAAATATTTAAATATATGTAAATGGTCACGTAATCGCCACTTGCCACGATAGTAATAGCTTGTTTATTTGATACAAACAACAAAGGTGGCTACAGTTCGCAAATGGCAAGAAAAACAACTGCTCACACATTAAATAAAACCAATATTGATTCGTTTGTAAAGTAAATTTTAAAAAATCTAGAACTTCAAGCGCAATGGCTTCTCATAACTCCACCGACATTAATCTATTGCCCATTTTTAGTTTTTATTATTCTATTGGTTTTCATGGATATACCGTGGGCCTATTTACTGGGTCTTTGGTTGCAATTCTATCAAAATTAATTAATATTCCGCATCAAATTCCGGCATCGGCAGCTGGACTTTTGATTGGTATTGCAGCGCGCCATTTGGATTCTTTTGGAAGTCTGAAATTGGATGCTCCTCTCCTTCATTCTGTCTATGTGCCTTTATTGATTGCCAAAATTGTCTACAACATGGACCACTACCTTCTTAAGAAGTCTTTGACACAAATCTTTATTATAGGTGTTCTGGGAAATGCATTGTTTGTGTTCCTTTTCGGTTTGATTTTGTCACTTTTTCAAAAAAATGTCCTTCCATTACTAGACGTAATGTTGATATCAGTGACGATTGCACCTAATGACAACCCGGAACTGCCAATTTCTGATGGAATCAAAAACTTAGAAACTCTGATGTATGGTGAAACCGTCCTTGGAGTCTGCGTATGCACATTAGCGCGCATTATTTTTGTTGCTTTCCTTAAAATGCACATTACGGAATGGTATCATGCAGTATGTATAATTATCAGGTACTTAGGATTCAGTATTCCAATTGGACTTGGATGTGGATGCATCATGTCTTTGCTTTTCCGAGAACTATACGACGATAGCTTGAATGCGTTAGCCGCTTACTTATCGGCTTCGTATTTTGTTTATATACTGTGTGAACAGTTTGCCTGGAGCAGCGGCACTTTAGGATGCTTCATTACATTGTACATGATGACTTCGCAACGCACAAGTTTTTTAACTAGAACTGATCAAGATGTGAAGCTCTGCATAAATGTTGCTTATGTATTGGTGAATATATTTCTATCTATTCTCTGTGTTTCTGATAGTTTCTACTGGATTGAAACTGAAGGTTTTATGATGAGATTATTAGAATCATTTGCAATTTATGCCATGGGTTATGTGGTGAGATTAGTTATCTTTCTTATGGCATCGATATTTCTAAGCAGAACTGGATTTGGCTTTGAATTTGCAAGCTTAGTGACTATTTTTTGGGCTATACAAAAGGGGCCATTGCAAATAATTCAAGTGTTTAAAATGAAAAGTGAACCTGGCGATTTTCCTCATCTAGAAGTGCTAAATTCATACGTATTATATTATGTTATTTTAACAAATTTTATAAATGGAATCACTTTAAAAATACTCCTCAAAGCATTTGGTTTGTCTAAATTATCCCAGCGAAGAAAAGCGAACGTTAGCATGGCGATAACTTCTCTAAATCAAATTGGTGGCAGAATATTATCCACACTAAAAGGAAATCGATATTACTCAGATGTTAATTGGGCCGTTATTAATAATCACACTACTTTGAAAAATCCATATGGGGACTGTTCTGGTATGGGAAGTAAAGACACCGTGGTTTGCAACGTGTGCAACGCCGCTGTACCACTGAAATTTTCAAGAGATGAATTTAACGAAAACCTAAAGTACGCGTCATGTAAAATGTAATTTCTATCTTATAGTGCATTTGTACTTATTTCAGAGACGTTACATTAAGAACATTAAAAGTTCAACGAATGTCTTTCTTAGAACAGCATGCACTAGGATTGCTCACGAAGGAAGATATTAAGCTTTTATCACAAGCAATTGATATTGCAATGGATACATACAACATCAATATTAACATGGATTTTTTGCTTTCTTGCATGGACTCAAAGGTATGTAATCCTGCAATCCGCATAGAATACGGCCTAAGCAAAAACTGTTGAGAATTTTATTAATAATTATCTAGTAGTTTTAAAAGAAGAAAATATATAACAATGCCCTCATGCATTTCAGAGTGCATACATCATCTCAGAAAGAATCCGCAAATTATTAACTATAAACAATAAAATTCGATTACCCACAACACTTTTTCGGAAAAGATGTTATCGCATAACAAAGTCGTTAATTTTTGAATTTGTAATAGTCATAACAGTTTTGACTGATTTTGCAATATTGCTAACATGTTTTTACGCTAACGTCATAGAAGGTTGCTACAACTGCATAGTCATTATGCTTACAATACGTGTTTTCTGTTATTCTTGCTACATTTTGGAAGTTGTGCTACGATTTTATAGTTACTCGTATGGATCATTTTGGAAAGATTTAAAATGTTATTTCAAGTGAGAAGCATTGAATTTAGGTATTTATTTAAAATAATTATTTTATATGCTATTTTAGAAATCATTGGAATAAAATTGATGTATATGTCATTGTTGTAACAACAATACACATTATTCCTTCTGCTATCTTCTTGATGTATTCAGAATCATTGTATTCTACCGCATATATCAAATTCGCTAGATTGGTAATTATTTTAAAGGCTTTTCGAATATTTTCTACACTATATCCACTTGTTGTGTCTAAAATAGAGGAAAAGAAAGAAATGAAGCTAATGAGAGCATTTGGAGTGGCTCAGGTGAACGCAAAAGTGATTTATTTATTTGTCTTTATGTAAATTCTCATTATAAGTAGGCAATTGTTATAAGTTGTGATGAAGTCATCAACTTATTACCGACTTTAAGCGAGCAATCTAATATTTGCAATCTAATTAAAAAGTCCCTGGAGCAAATGCGTTCAAATATAACACAAAAGATGGGAATGTTGGAGAAGGCTCGACCAACACTTACAACCACGATCAAAACCAGGCAAGCGTTGAAAATTATTTTGAAACATCTCAAAGAAGCTATTTGTGAGTTACGATCATCGGGGCTGATTGATGCATTCGAGTATCAAAAACTATACCAAACCGTATCGGTGAAAGATGCATGTTTGTCAAAAATACGTATTTTAGAAGTAATTCAACCAGTCATCCTTTTCAATGAAATTCCATGGATTCAAGAAAATGACGAAATTTTAGATTATGTTTATAAGAATGTTAAAACCAAAATTTACAACGCCGGGGATATATTATGCAGCCCTGGTGATTACCTACCAGGAATATTCATTATTATTGAAGGTAACAAAGTTGATTTGGTGTGTAGCAAATAAATGTTATTAATTAGTTCTAGGATACTTTAAAGTTACCTACTTTCCAACATCTGAGGTAATTGAAAACCTTAAACAATTTGGTGAATTACCAACAAAAGAATTTCTCGATTATATGAGATTCGATGAAATGCATGAAGATTATCTCTCTTGCGGTAATCGCATGGGAGAACTTGCAATTCTTGCAAACCGCCCTTACCATTGCTCTATTGTCTCCGAGGCCCCCAGCCAAGTATTTATAATTCCAACAGAAATTTTAGATAAAGCACAAGAATTGAGCTCAGATCCAGTTTTAGGGTAACAAAATCAATTACAAATTGACAATTATATAGATTATTCTTTTAGCATTAGCGCAAATATTTGGAAAGCAGTTTTATTTGGACTTGGCCATCGACTTATCCTTACAACAAATGCTTATCAATCTGCCACAAAACAAGAAGCATACAATGCTTTAATTAGAGCTGTGGTTCCAAATACAAATTATTATCGCGTTATCAATTTAACGCAAGTAGATGATGTTCTGCTTCTTGAAGGAAACGTGGTAGACTTCAATACCAAAGAAGTTTATACTGCGCCATGTCCCATTCCAAAGTATAAACAATTGCAAAATGTGATAGCTTGTTTTATGATTACCTTAATTTTCTAGGCACGTGAAGAAATTGCTAATGCCAAACCCCGACACCAAACTTATCGACACCAAATTGATGTTTGTTCCAGATAGTAATACTGATGAATATGATATGATGTTAAATATTCAGAGAAATTCTGAGTTGGTAGGAATCATACTTAGGTACTATTAACATTAATGTAATGCACTCAATTTTGTAGCTACCAAATCACGAAGAAACCTTATTAAGTGAAACGATAAATGCAAAGAGACAATTTGAAAGCCACATGTTTAGTTTAAGTAAACCAAAGTCAGGAAATTTGTCATATGGTCATAAATTCATGTCGTTTATTGGTGGCCAACTCTTTAACTCTACTGATGATTGAAGAACGCTTACATTTATTTCGTGTGTCTTGACTGCTTAACTTGCATTCAAATTTTTTATATTAGCCTAAATAAATTGTTTTAATTTTAATCATACAAGGCCAACAACTATGTTTTAATGAGTCTGCAATTAGACAAATAATAATATCAAATAAGATTCAATTACATAATTATTGCTTAGTTTAATTGTAATCCTTGCTAATACCGCTCTTAAACTGAAGCTGAGTCAAGCACAAATAAATCATTAGAAGGAAAGAGCAAGGCTGCAGACTGATAATAAAAGCATAAGTGCGGTGCGAAAGCACGATGGGATGGAGGCATGGGATTGTATGGACAGCAGAGAATGAGAAATTAAAACAGTGAAAGCGAAAACTAATAAATACAAGTAATTACAGTAGAACAGCAAATTTCCGATAGAGATGGTATTGACGGCATTCGATCAATCATAATTTTCTAAGAAAACGAGTTTTTCAAAATGTTTGAATCAATTTTGGTAGCGATTTGATATATTGTCTCATAACTTTCGTAATTATTGTTAGATCATTAGGTTTAGCAATTAGTGTAGCTGCACCCTGCTTATTTTTAATATTATCGTAACCATAAACTAGTTTAACATTAATGTGTTTATAAACATTTTCTAGGGTTTTACC
>JAODIE010022491.1:0-19172 GCA_027575565.1 Diploeciton nevermanni
ACTCCCGATTCAAAACTCCCGCTCGCTCCACCCGTAGCGCCGCACCTTATCCCGCTCACCGATAGGTGCCGTTGAACCGCGGTGGCGGTGGATCTAGAACCGGTGCTTTATAACTACTTACATTACCTAACTACTATGCCCATGTTTTTTATAACGCAAATAAAATTTACCAAATTCCATTACGAGGATCGTTGAAAATTATAAATTGTTGGACAAACGCTACAAATTATATTATTCTTTTAGCCTTCTGATGGCTAAATATTCTGATGTAGAGACTTTTAAAAATCTAGAATTAAATTTTAATGATCAGATAGCGTTTTTAACCGATCAGGCATATGAATATGTTTATAACGAGTTGACAATTAAATATCATTATGCAAAGAAAGCAAATGAAGAATGGTAAAAGAATATGGGATTAAAACACTTGCATATGTTTACCAATTTTACTTATTACAACTATAGCACTAAGAGAAAGGTCTTGCTTCGTTTGCATGCTATATAAGGTGTGCTTTGGCTTTAATTGTCAGTCAGTCAGTTACTGTGACAGTGTTTTTTTTCATGTAGTCGTCATAAGTTTTTTACAAAAGTATGAAGAAGAGTGGTTGAAAGTGTTGCATTTGATGCTGTTATTAATATTTCGAAGTAGCAGTGATGTGGAGGAGTTGAAAAAACTGGGGACAAAATATTTTGTTCTTGAAGAAATGTATCAATATACATTACTACATAATTCAACATTTGAGAAACTGGATTGGCTTTTTGCAGAAAAGAAAACGGATTTTGAAATAATTAAGTGTGAAATAAAGAATACACCAAAAGATATTTCAAGAGAAAAATATATTTATTTTCAACACATCATCCAAAAGGAAAAAGTAAAAACATTTAACGTGGTCATGCAGCAGCTAGTAAGAGATAGAAGATACTAAACCGATCCTACATTCTTACTAAAATTGGTTAAACTTCTCGACAATTATGGAATAGAAATTAATTTTCGTTTAGAACCGCGTGATCGGTATAACTTAATCACATGGATTCAAAATAATATCAAGGCAGGCGAGGAAAAAGAAACTGTGGGATGGAGAGAGGGATCCAATTCGGAATTTTGGTCATCAAATAATTTTGAAGACTACAAGATTGTATGGAACATTATGCATGATCGGAAATGGATTTAGTTAAAACCTGTTAAATTACCAATATATAAATAAGCAGCCTTCAAATAATAATTGTTTAGTCAATAATAACAAAAACAACTACTACAACATGAATCTACCGGCAACATCCTTTTTTTATTTACATAATTTTTACTAAATTCAACCATTTTTGTCTACAAGCCGGCATATGTGCGAGATTGTTATGGGACAGTAAGTGTTGACAAGACGTTGAATGAATCCTGGCCGGCAAAATTGTCACCAATAAAAAATGAAAATAATAATTTCTGTTCCATGACTATTGACTGGAAAAATGTAAACACTAGCTTGCTAGCATATAAATTTAACTACTTTCTTCAAGATGGAGCGAATAGAAGCAGCAATTAGACATTTATTGCTACCGACAAAATGACACCAAATAAATTTGTAAATATTTTTAATTATGAAAAACATTTAATGCGTCATAGTAAACTATGTACAATCCCAAAATATATTGGTGTTGCTTAATTGATTATAATATGTATTATTTCATTGTTTTTGACTGGAGCTATTGTATTCAAAAAAATTAAATAAAAAACTACTCGTAATTTCTTTCTGTGTTTTGCTCTCTTTTGCTCGATATTCTCCTCTCTATTCCTTCACGTAGCCAAAAACCGCTGCCACCACCATCACCACATCCACCACCGCTATGTAAAAAAACACACCTTTGCCATTTTGTAAATACACACCGACACATAATTTTATATACATAATTATAATTACATGAAATTTTATACATTGAAAAACTCCTAATTTCTGCGCCCACTACATGCAAACTTAACTACTCCTTATTTATTTATTACACTCTGTTGTAACCTAACTCTTTCATTGAAATTTAAAACTTTTGTTTCTTGTTTTCTGCGTACGCAACCCTAATTACATTCAAACTCTTCGCTTTTAAGGCAAGTACTTTGACAGTGGTCTTATCTACCGGGAAAAGCCGCATTCTCACTGACAGCTCACACATCCACGACTTACCATTTGTTGGCATTTTACACCTACTAACACAAGCCAGCTATCAATGAGTGTTACCTGATATCATAATTAGGTGAATTATTGTAGTGTTAGCTTAAGTCAGAATATTTCGCCATATTCGTGATTACATATAAAGTTCAACTTTTTGATGGAAGGAATAACAAACTCCTTGCAAGCCAATAACACGTGTATAAAACAGAAATGAGTTCTGTTTACTTACAATGTTAAATTAACAATCAACCACAATTAGCAAACTAAAACAAGAATTTCAACCGTTTTAAGTGGAATGTAATTTACATTTGCGGTTTTGTAATTCATCATTTATCATTGAAATCTGCAATGTCTTGCATTATCTATTGCAGAAAATATTATACATATAAAAAAGATGATGCTATAAAACTATTAAAATTTAAATAACTTTTTGCACTTTAATGACAAAACAATAATATTTATTTATTAAAATATGTTTATAAACAACAATATTTTAAAATAAAATGTAAAGTTTTTAAGAAAACTACATTTGCTTTCTCTTATTTGGTAGAAAAATATGCATTAATTTTAAAGCAGTTAGACTAAAAGGTAGTGCATTTTGCGTACTACAGAATTTAATACAATTTTTTGAAAACAATTTATTTTTATATATTTAATAAAGATTATGTAAAACTATGTCAAACCTACAATTTTGCTATAAATTTATTGTGTCCTAAAAACGTGCATTGGAAAGACGTTTTTTAGTAATTGCAAATACCATTCATATATGCTGTAAATAGCAAACAAACGTGTATTATATATAATTATTATATTTCTAATAAAATTGTTCTATACTTTTAATTTCTTTGATGATACCTAATTGTATGTTTTACATGAATCCAACGTTTATCCCAATTTCAAATCTGAGGAATGTTTTTTAACATTTTCTGTAAATGAAGTAAATAATTTACAATGTACTCAGAAAATTAACTGCAAAGAAATATTGAATAAAACAAAATCTCAATTGAATACTAGCACAAAGTGGGCGCAACGTTTTCATGCACCCGAGAAAATATAACGAAAACAAAAATCAGTTTTCTGTGTTCTTTGAATCATCACATTTAGTAGATAGAATAAAATAAAAAAAATTGTATTACAAGATAAATAAATATAAATGATTTTATTTATTCTAGCAGTAATTATTATATTAATTATTTTAATTCTATTCGGCATTTCGTAATTCTTGAAATTGTTCAATTTATCAGCTTTATTGGATTCTAGCGACCATAAAATGTGTAAAATAGCAGATAAACCATAGATATTGCGATAATCAATAAAATGCCAGTTTATACATTAGTAATACGAATCTTATCAGGTGTAGTTAAAATTATTGATTTATTTAAATCCAGCTCCAAAATAATATCTCACCATCAATCCAGAATTTATATAATTTAAGTACCTTTTTTAGGAATATTGCTAGTTTGAGTTTATTGCTTTAAACTTTATTTAGTTGGACAATTTTCTTAATTAGTTTTAATTAATTAATTAATTTTAATTATCTTTTTTAAAGCTGGATTTAATAACATTCATTATGAACGTATTCCTAATCTATAAGTAGTAGAAATGGAAAGATATAGTTTATATAAAAATTCAAGTTTATTAATTATCTAAAACTTTGAATTACATCTAAATTTGCAATAATAATTAAGAGTTTGAATTTCTACAATCTAGAGCCATGTTGCTTGGATTATATGTCTTA
The DNA here is from genome assembly GCA_027575565.1 of Diploeciton nevermanni. Taxonomy (NCBI): domain Eukaryota; kingdom Metazoa; phylum Arthropoda; class Insecta; order Coleoptera; family Staphylinidae; genus Diploeciton; species Diploeciton nevermanni. The sequence goes on from JAODIE010022491.1 coordinate 3,889, forward strand.
ATGTCAAACTTAATTTTCTTACTTATTAGCTGTCTGAATGTATTCATTACGTTCTAATTGATTGTAACCACTAGATATGAGTTTTATATGCGAATCAGCACATGGCATATTAGAATAATATCTCATTCTTAAGTATGTGGAAACATGTTTGAAAATTTACTTTAAATCTCTTTGTTTTTGGCACTAAACTTTTCATATACAAAACAAACAAAAAAAAGTTGAATTTATTTTATTCCAGCGTGATCAGATTAATACGTTAAATATCCTTTACCTGTTCTTTACCTGTTATATTTCCAACTACCACGCGCAAAATTCGGCACACTTTATCGTTATTTCTCTAACAAATAAACCGGTAGAATACTCTAGTCTGTTTTTATTTAATTTACGTGTTAATCATACCTGACCCCAAAATGCGGTTTTAATGAGTTTTTTTTCTTCGACGTGAATCTTAAGGCTTTTAATGGTGGTGTAGTTATTGATTGTGATTCTGATTGGTACGCTGTACATGTGCTACAAATTAACTTTTCTTACTGCTGACTCTGCATTAAATTAAAGAGATTAAATTACATTCTTTAGTAGGATAATAATTTTATGGCTTAGTATTGATTTGCGTGACAACGGAAATATTGTGAGAAGATCCGTAAACCGCCTAGAGTAGAAACTAACCAACTGTACCACTGTCTCTATGTTGCCCTTGACCAGAAAAAATTAATTCACAATAACACATATACCAGATACGCTATAGTTAAAAATTTGTATGTAACAATAAAACATATCATGCATATGATAAAATTAATAGAAAACATAAATGAAATCAAATTGCTATCATAGATTATTTACCAAATTTTAAAGTAAATAAATTGTTTTAATTAAGCAGTTGATACATGATCAGATACTTTCATAAGATACTACTCATCGGGCATTGGTTTCATCAATGACAACTCAGACAGGTATTTTAAAATAATTTGAAATTAGTAAAAGAGTTCTTCGAATCATCTTTATTTTATGTTAATAGCGTTCTAATATGTGTTGAATTTGCTATCATCGATTGTTTTATAAAATTTGATTGTAAGAATATTTAAAAATGGGACGATAATAAAACCATGCAGATGATGGATCATTATCATTTATAACCTATTTGAACGCGTATGACATGTGTAGAGTGGTATAGTGTCTGGTCGCAATCATGCCGGTCTTAGACAGACACCGTTTAATTTCCTACCAACCGCCGGTCGGCAGATAGACCGTTTTTTCGTAGAAAACTGCACTCACTGCGAATTTGGTTTACTGGGATGCTCCCAACAAAAATGTTAGCAGAGTTCGAATTTGTGACCTACTAATTCATACGCGGTTACCTTGCAGAAGATAAAACATTTAAAATAATAAACATTTTTCAGAGTATTGTTGAGTGCGAATACAAAGTATTTAAGATTCATTATGTTGATAAAACTTTACTATAACATTTACTTTTATTCACTTGGTAAAACGTTTTTGGCATGTTGTCTTCTTCAGTATAAAAGTAATTTATGATTGGTTTTAATTTATATAATTTTTGATTTGGTACTATACAGTGGAGGGTAGTCGGGTATTTTTTTTGTCAAAGATGCGTATTTTGAAGATTATGAGATTAATTGTAGGGGTTTAAGGATTGTCTAAAAATGTAACTGGGTGCGCTCATTAAAAAGTTTTGAGTTATTTAGATGGTGTTTGTAGATTTGAAGGTTTTTTTAATGTTTAAATGCCTTTTGTCTGTTTTTAATATTGTTAGTGTTGTATCTATGTTATATCTGCGTATAAATATTTAATTAAATGGTTGGCAAAGAGAAAATAATATGTTTGGGATTTTTTTTGTACTTAATTTAAAATTTTCTGTTGGTTTTACCTATGTAAATAGATGGACAGGAGTTGCACCTTAATTTATAGATGCCGCTGGATTTATAAATTTTTAGAAGATTTAATGGGTTATTGAGTTTCTGGAATATCTTGTTGTCTGTCGTTTTAAAGTTTAATTTCCTAACTATTTATGTTATCTTATAAAAATTGTTATCAGTGTAGGTAAATGTAAGGTATTTTGTGTCTTGGGATAGTTGGAAAATGTTTGAGTTTTTTGTGTTTAATTGTGTTGTATATTTTTGATTTTTTTTCTATTGCAATATTTTTAATTTTATTGAATTATAAATTATGTTGTTCTATTGTAAGTGGTGTGTTGAAGAGGCGATGGCAGGTAAATATAAATGCCATTTTAGGTTGTTCTGGGTGGTTAGAGCTATTGTAGGTTATTATGTTTTTATCTGTTTGTTTTATGTATATATTGGTGTTAATATTATTGTTGTGGATTTCTATTGTAAAGTATTGATAATTTATTGTGTTAGTAAGATTGGTTTCTACTGTAAATTGTATCTTTGGATGTATGTTAATTGTTAATGTTAATGTTAATTATGTTTAGGATGTTGTTATTGCACAGAATGCTGTCTACGTATCTAATATATGTTATTACTTAAAACTGTGTGTTTAATTTGTTGATAGTAGATACTTTGTGGTGTTGCATAAATCTTTTAAATAAAATGAATGAAAATGAAGAGCTTGTAAAAAATTTGTTGCTTATTGTATAAAATAAGTGTTATAGTAAAATTTTATCAATATTATTAATCTTAAACATTTTGTAATCACATTCAACAATACTCTGAATCTGCAAAATAAATAACAAAATAATCACTACAAAAACAAAAAATAATACATAAATTATATAAAACACATTTACATCTAGGCAGTTTTATTAATGGCAAATTATTATATCACACATTGCACAAATTTAATCAAAAAATAGACGAACTAATGCAACACAAATATCAACACAAACCAAACACACACAACTCACAAACTAATAATTTCACATATTCGACAAATATTAATCTCACATTTAAAAAATTGATTTACTAAACAAAAATCCTAAACATTATACATAAAATAACTTCAATAATAAAATAGAAAATATAATCACTAACTCAAAAATAGCAATTCAACAACTACCGACTGAAATACAGGAAGTCACTAGACATTATGAAAAATATTTTTAAAAAATTTATAAACAATTACAAAAAACAAAAACCATCACATAGTAAAGAACATACTACAATAATTAAGCATAAAAACAAAATCAAAACAATAGCGTAAAACCAACCTTGAATTTTTATTTTTCAAAAAATGTATGTGACTAAATGCTGGTTATAAAACTGTTTTCTTATTATTCTTATTAATTTGTACGGACGACCTTTTTGTTGTCGTTGTTGTTGTATTTTAGATGGAGATGAATTAGCTATAACGATTATATACAAAGCATACAAGTAATGGAATTAGACTGTATCAGGTTTTGTAAGAATAAACATACTTGTCAAAATAAGTTATTTTTTTATTTTTAATGTGTTTATAAAATGAAAACTCTCGCTTTCCGCCTTCCTTCTTCCAACTATTGAAATCCACTATATGTAATTTTAATTACATTTGAATTTATTCATTGAAATTCAAATATCCCTTTTTACACTGTAACATAGGCAGCCCAAATTTTATAACCTAAACCATAATGCCATCCATCAGCAACCGCAAAAAACCACAAACACGTTATTTTGCTCACTCACACAAACACTTCTTACTCTTTCATAATGCTGTTAAACTATTAATTTTTAGCGATTGAATGCCCATTAGAACTACAAGGCTGATAACACTGTAAAACAGCAAATTTCCGTTTAAGATGGCATTAACGGCATTTCATCAATCATGATTTTCTAAAAAAACACGTTTTTCAAAATTTTTGAATCGTCGATCGTTTTTTTTTTAACTTCGAATTTAGTGTTTTGCCGAATTTTGGTTGCATTTTGATATATTGTCCCATACCTCTCGTAATTATTATTAAATCAGTTAGCTGTTTTCAATAGCAATTTGTAAATAAATACCAAAAAATGTATGAAAACGTGACTTGTTTATCTTTAATTGTTTCTAAGTTATATGTTCTCAAAATAAGAATTTGTGAAAAAGTGCAGACGTTGATTTGAACGCATATTCCAAGCAAATATACATTTGGAATGAAATGAAAGTATGTTCACTAGATTAAGTATGAGTTGCCCGGTACGACACTAGTATTCCAATTTTATTTACGCATTTAGTTTTTGAGACTGAATTTTTTTAGTCAAAAAATTGAAACTTGATTTTTACTCATTTTTGGGGCATATACACATTTGTGCACTACTTTACACTAGTAGACTTGAAATTGTACCTGTTGGCAGGTAGTTTCTCCATGCTCAAAACTATTTTACTTGCAAAAAATATAACACAAAAAACACATAAAAAACATAAATTAATTTAGATAAGCAAAAGTTTGATATTTATTGTATTAGAATATTTAAATTAACAATTATCAATCTTTGAAACATGCCATATGCTGATTTCTATGTGAATATATCATTTGCAAACGGTTATAACCTTTTAATTTATGTAATCATACAATTATATTCTTTTAACAAATTACAGCATTAACAACACATTTAGTCAGCTAATAAATAAGAAAATTAAGTTTGTAATCATAGTCAAATTATACTATATGACAGATTATCAAGGCAACATGACTGTGGATTGTACTAAGTCAACCTTTTAATTATTATTGCAAACATATGTAATATTTAATGTTTTAGATAATTGACTATCTTGACTCAACACTATATAAAGCAATTGCTTTGTCTCTTTATTATTTTAGATATCTTGAACATATCTTGCTACTCGTACGTCTCTTAGATCAAGAATACGTTTATAATGTATGTTACTAAACCCGAACCTAAAAAAGATCGTCTAATATGGCTAATTAAAAAAGTTGTGCAACCAAATGAAGTTCAAAATAATAAACTAAAACTTGCAAGTTACATAAAAAATTTACTCAAATTTTGTAAATTCTGGATTCATGGAGATATTACGTTTTGGCACTGGATTTGCGGCTACATGATTTTTTTATTAGCTAATGATACTTGTATAATAGCTACTGGTCATTTTATTCGATACATAAGTAATAAACCTTTACCGTAAATACATTTACAGATTTAACTAAATAAATAATTTTAGATATAACTGATAAGTTTCATATTAGCGATGTAGCTATAGACATTTCATTGATTGTTACAATACCCGTTATTTATCTACTATTTCAAACATTTTATGATCGTCAGAAGCAATGGGCTGCTCTGTTAGACGAAATGTGCAATTTTAAAAATTACGAAAAACCAGATGGAATTGAATTAATTGATATGATAGCGACTGCTCGAACAAAAATTTCACTTTTTGTTACATATACGACAATACCATTTCTTTCTTATTATTTTTTAACTGCCCATTGTGAAGATCCAACGGACACATTATGCGGATTTATGTTCCCGTTTTATTTTCCTGGTTGTATGAAAGACTTACGCCCACTTTGTGCTTTTATTCAACTGGGATTTTCTTGTGTTTTCCTTTGATTGCATACATACTTGGAGCTTTTTACATTCAATTTTCTGAGTACATTGTGATTTATTTAGTTCATTTTTAAAAAATGTTGAAGAATATTCCTTTAATTAACAATTGGAATGAACGATGGATTTATGTTCAGAAAACAATTGAATATCATCAAAGAATCTTAAAGTATAAAACTATTTTATTTAAAATAAAATAATTATATTTAATGTATGTGTGTTTTCACAGATTATATGAATGGTATTTTCGATTAGTAAAAAACGTGTTTTTGGTGAACATTTTTGGGATACCAGTAATTTTTGCATTATTGGTATACACTTTTATCACAAATTTTTACATACAAAATGCGGCATTTGCTTTACAAATAACCTTTTTTCTAATATTTGTTTGTTATTTTGGACAAAAATTGGTAAATGAAGTAAGTCAATTTATTTAAAAGTATGTAATTATAAATTTTCTTAAAATTGTTTCCAGAGTGAAACTACAGTTTCAGTAGCATATGAGTCGATTCCATTGGATGGAGATTTACGAACTGCAAAATCGTTGCTACTTGTAATTCATCGATTGCAACAAACTTTGATTATACCTGCAGGAACTCTGACTTATTGCGGGTACGATTTATTTGTAAATGTAAGTGGAATATAATTGTGTTAAATATAATTTTTATTAATTATATATATTTATTATTTAGATTTGCAAGACTATCTACTCCTATGTAACTATTATAATTACTATCGAGTCTAAAATCAACCAATAATAAAAAAAATTATACTTAGAAAAAAAAAGTTAATAAACACAAGAGTTTAATAATTTTTATTAAAAACAAATTATAAGTTCAACGTAGTTTATAATTTTATTCAATTATTTATAGCATGTTGCACGATAAATATCAAAAAAAATATATTTCTTAGAAGTTATAATTAATAAATAGTAAAAAAACACTTCTTGGTCTAAATAATGTAAAATAAAAACATACTTTTATATTCAATGTTACAAAACAAATGAAGTTAATTAAAATTTTACAATATTGTAAAATGTTTTGATTTTTGTTGATGCAATGCGGAAAATTGTTGCAATTGTGATAAAAAGTGTCACCAACACCATTTGAAACCCCTGATGCAAATTACTATCTCGATGTAAACAAAGTTTGTTGACACTTGAAGAGAATTGTTGCAAATTCTGGATCTCACAGTTTGCTCGATTTTCCGATGCTCCGGATTCTATTATGTGTTGACATGTAAAGGACATAAGGTAGCAATGTGAAAACTTAGCTTAGAGAACAGAACAGAAATACCGCTATAATGCAATGAAATCTGCAAGCCTTGTAGGAAACGTACTGGACGAGTGACATCAGATACAAGGTTAAAACCAATACAACGCCATAAACGGGTATATAAATTTTTGCCATTTTAGTCAAGATTTAATTCAATTTGGCCAATTGAATGTGTTTATTGAAATTAATTCCGTGAAATGTTTTTTTGGTTTGGTTTGGTCATTGCAAATCGGTGGTCGGTGAATGATTGGAAGTGTTCGGAAGTTGCAAGGCGGTTGCCAATTAGTTTGCCGCAGGCCATCACCCATAAGTCCAATACACTTTCACTATGGCTTCACATGCAGGTAACAACATAGACACAACACTAACAATATTAAAAAGGGACAATAGGCATTTAGATATTAAAGAAAACCTTCAAATCTATAAACATAAATTAAATAACCCAAAACTTCTTAATGAGCACACCCAGTCACACTTCCAGACAATCTTTAAACCTTTGAGATTAATCACATAATCTCTAAAATACCCATCCCTGATAAAATAAACAGCCGACCACCCTCCACTCAATATTACTAATTTAAGCAATATAAGGCAACATGCCGAAAACGTTTTACAAATCAATTTTAAGTCAGTTTTTCAACATAAAAAATATTGAGTAATATAAATAAGCGGGTTTTACATACACTTTGAAAATTCCAATGCGGTGAGCAGAGGTAAATGGAGGAGTAGGCGTATCTAAATGGAATGTTAATATTGGCTGGAAAGTTTTGTGGGGGTACGAATAAAGGTTTTGTTTGGTTGATTTCAGCATATTAATTATGCAAATATATGCAAAATAATTGCATATTAAGTAAAATTAGAAGCAAATTTTTCAAAAGAAGTGTTAATGATAAGAATCGGCCAAGATGGTGGGAAATATAGTAAGGTTAGTTGTACAAATTAGAGTGGGAACTGGTTGAATAAGAATGGTGGCAAGAATGTGGCGGAAATACAAAATGGCGGAGTTGGTGTAACTTAGTGTTGTTCTTTTTACTTAATGGCAGCGGTGGTAGTGGTAGTATTAACAAAAGTAGAAAAACAAAATGGCAGAAGTGGTGTGACATGGTAGCAGTGGTAACAATGTGGCCTAACTGATGGTAGGAATATAAAATGGCGGTAGAGTGACCTAGGATATTTTTCTTTATTTAGCGGGTGGGTATGAAGGATACAAAATAGTGGTAACCTAATGGTGTTTGACTTAACAGTGGTATAGAAAACTATGAGGCTATAAAAACAAGAAGTTTGTAGAAGAAATCAGACCCTAACAAAATATCAATTTCGGACGGCTCATTGTATGAGGGATCCGCTAAGAATTAAGACAAAGGTATTTTTAGACCCGTTGTACTAAATCGAATTTGAGGAATTGTTCTTGTAATCTGTGAAAGAACTACGCAGCCAATATTAGAAGAAAAGTGATCACGGAAGGAGTACCTTATGTTGTATGAACGACTTGAATCTAGGCTAAAATTATTTATACCCGTAACATTTACGTTAATTGGAGACTGCTTGAGTCCTAAGCGGTTTACAAGAGATGCTGTCACAAAGTTAGACTCAGAGCCTGAATCGATCAATACTCTTGCGCTGTGAGGATTGTTTTGATCATCGTATACAAAGATCATAGCCGTCGACAGCAGCTCCATAGGCATTCCAGCATTAAGTTCACTGGCATTCGCGTATACAGTGCTTTGATTGGCATCATTCAATGCGCTATCAATTGCGGGAGGTACGTTATTATCAGGCTTGTGCGCCACAAAATTTAGATGCAACAACGAATGATGGGGCCCATTGCAACTGCAGCAATTAAACGTACTTTGACACTGAAAAAGGTTGTGACCAAAACGTAGGCAGTTCAAACAGCGCTTCAATGCTAATATTTTATTCCGGCGCTGCGAGATCGATAAGTTTAAGAAGTCTGAGCAGTTAAAGTATTACATGACTTTGCTTACAGATAGAACACGAATATCATTTTTTCTGCGTGGCGGTAAAAGTGTTAGCTCGATTTTGTAATGTTAGATTTTGTTTAACTGCATGCAATGATTTTATGACTCTTTTATCAACGGATTTTGCACGAGACAATTTTACAGTGAGCAACATATTGCATTTTTGATCAAGAAACATTTTAAAGGTTAGCAGGTTTGGTATCTTAGTGCTTTCGACAGTGGATTCTCACTCACGAGCAGTCACTACATCTAATTTTGAAATTATAACAAAAATTATCAACGCGTTAAAATAAATATAGCACTGTTAACAAGAAGACCTGGAAATGCCAACATGTTTATTTCACCTAAATCATTTTCCCTCAAACACTTTTGATTATATATATATATAATTTTTCTCTTTCTCCTCTCTTTAAAAGCATAAAGGAAATAAAAAATCAGTATTTAAATTTATAGAACATTCCTAATAATTAGTATTTTTCAATCATTGAACGTAAGCCAACGTATAAGTTCTAATATGAATTTATGTGAAATAAGTAACGAACAAACTGCTTCCGTATCTTTATTACCGTTATTGGGCAGCTTTAGTTTTCTGGATAATTTCCTGAATGATATCGTAGTACATCACACTGGAAGAGAGATGATAGATGCTTGGAAGGATAAGGAAGAAGAGGTAAACGAGGGCAAAGAGGAGGCGTAGGAAGAGGAGGAGAAGAAGGAGGAAGAGATAGAAAACGTTGAAGAGAAATGCGGAGAAGTTAGTGAAGAAGGTAATTCTTACATCAACAAAGATAGGAAAGTGTTATTATTAAATAAAAAAAAAATTAAATTTGGAGCAAGAATGATGCTTAACGTTGGTTTAAACATGCTTCAAGACTTTACACCGATAATGGAAATAAAGTGCTTTCACAAGAAGAATGAAAGAAATTCTATTATTGTAGATGTATAATTTTCCCAATCTGTAATACAAAAACAACAGCAGTAGCAACATTAATATGCACAATTTGTGGTCAAGAAACAAGGTTCTCAAAAAGCGTGAAACTTTCCGATAACCTTGCATATAAAATCATTGAGAAAAAGAATAAAACAATAATGCTCCAGATAAACGGAAAAAACGCTATAAATTTAAATGTACAAGACTTTAAAAAGTTAATAGAATTTGGAATGATCGCCACTTTAGCACTGAGAGCATGCAAAAGTTTAAAGTTTCATCAATTGTATTATAATTTTTTAAATAAAACAGTGTATAATACGCAACCGCATCAACCCAAACTTGAAGATATCAATGCACAGGTAATGGAAATGTATAGAAATAATGATAATGATGTTAATATTGATGAAAATCTAATGGTATTACAACGGTAATGAAAGATTGTAAAAACGTGTTTAATGTAACAATGAAAAAATGTACAACGAGCAGCAAACTTATTAAAATGTGTTTATAAAAATAATAAAACAATACTATAAGAAATACCTTATGTTTATTCATATTTTAATGTATACATAATTAATTCATTTACAGCATTTTTTATCTTTTTTAATAAACCTATATCATAACATTTGATATTAAATAGCGAGAGCTCGAATTTGCCGCTATGAATTATAATATTTTCAAATTTGTCATATTCATAATAAAAACTATCGCCAAAGAAATATAGTTTACCATTCGTATAACAAAATGCATGTTTTAATTTTAACGGCAACGACGGGAAGTCACTGTTTGTGTAACCGAATTTAATTTCGCTGAAGCATTCATTAATTTTGGGATAGAAATTATTCTGATAAAACAACAATGTTCGACCAGAATTAGTGTTGACCGCAGCTTCTAACTAGAGCAAATCACTCGACCGCAAGTCCTGCAAAGTGTTAATTAGTTTCAATTCTTGCGTATAGCAATAAAGAAAACGGCAAAAACTTTATCGATTTCATCAAGGTTTTCCGGTAGGCCTATTGGCTAAGGATTGGGTGCCTATCCTTAATTTGAGCTAGAGATTGAAATCGTTCTTAAGTTCTCAAGCCAAAATCATTTCTTATAATTAATGTGTTTGTTCTTAGTTATTAGAAATAACGTTATTTTTTTTAACGCTCACAGATTTGATATGCTTTTATTATTATTATAATTAACGACGGCTCCCGTGTGGAGATTTTGCCAATTACTTCCATCGGGAGCGTCTCCATTGGAATTGAGGAACGCTCGCCGAAACTCAAGAAATCTCGTAGGGTAGTGGAAAAATAAAATATTTACCGTGACAAAAAAATTGGTTTGGTCCTCCAGGTTGGGGGTTTTAAGGTTAAGCTAGCGACCTGCCTCATGTAAAACAAACAAAAAAATGCTCAAAGTACCGATTATCCGCCTTGGAATTGGACAGATTACAACAAGAACACAACCCACGGAGGACAACGGGCAATGATTTGGAAGCATAAAGATAGGATACGTGTTGGTATATGGAATATAAAATCACTAAAAAACAAGAAACAAGAACTAACAAAGGAACTCAAAAAGCATCGTATACATCGATACAAGAAACGCGCATAAAAAGTAAAGGATAAAAACAGTTTAATGATTATGTTTACGTACTCTGGAGTAAATAACGTGAGCCAGGCTAAGGAAGGGGTTGGCCTAATAATAAGCAACAAATATCAGAATACAATTATGGACTGCCAATACATAAACTCGCGCATTATATGCGTATTCCTAGCTATAGCACAAGCAAAACTGCACATAATTTCAGTATATGCGCCGGAGGCAAACAAACCAAAATGACAGCAATAAGTTCTACTAACAACTAGAGAGCCTGATAGAAGGAATACCAAAAAACGAAATGTTTATTCTAATGGGCAATTTTAAGTCTCGTATTGAAAACAACGTCAGACCTGGCGTCAAACAACGATTTAACGAAGATTCTATAAATGACAACGGAGAGTCGCTAATAAGTATGTGCACACACCAAGCACTAAAAATAAACAATACATTCTTTGAACACAAGCTTCAGCATAGGACAACATTTGAGAACAGCAGAGGCCACCGCTCGATAATTGACTACATAATAACAAATAGAAAGTTACACCCATTCTAGATCATAGATGTACGCAGCCTCACGTCCGCAAATATAAACACCGATCACAATCCTTTCCTGGCAAAAATTAGTATCAAACTAAAACTACCAAAAACAGTTAACGAGACAAGAATTATTTTAGAGAATTTAAAGATTACTTTACTAGACAATTCTATGCAAAAAGGCTATAAGAGAAAATAGCATTAAACCCCGCGAATAATAATAACATTATTGTCATATGATCCACAATTATACAAAACATCATCCAGGCGGCAGAAGAAACCTTGAGAAGAAAAAGGACTGGTTCAAAATTAAAGCCAAATAAAACAATCTGATTTATTATGGATATAAAGAAAGAATGCAAAGAGAAAAAACTTGCGTACCTTCAGTACTGTACTTCAAGAACAGATAAAAACCTAGATAAATTCAAAAAAATACGAAATGGTTTCATTTCACCAGCTTAGTAAGAAAAACCAAACAAGACTACTGAAAACAGATGGAAAAAGATTTCTATGGCATGCAAAAGCAGATATGGAGAATAATCGTAAGCACTCGAAAAAAAATCGAAGAGCTAACAACCAAAAACCCAATTAATAAAAGCAAATGACAAATCTACCTCAAGCAATTATATCAAAAGAGAGTAGGTACAGGGCTAGAACGGAATACACCAATGATCACAGTGAATATCGATGACATTAGCGTAAACAGAGATGAAATATCTGCAGCATTAAAGAAACTCAAAAACAGAAAAAGTCCAAGATTGGACGGCATTTCCAACGAGCTGTTGAAGTGCGGTGGAGAAAGACTAACTGACGAGCTATTGATGATGAAGGAAATTTTGGAAGAAAGCCGTATTTCAGAAGAGTGAAAAACAAGCAAAACTATCCTGCTATTTAAAAAAGATGAAAAGAAATGCTTAAGCAACTACAGAGCCATAAACTTACTAAATAATGAGTTAAAATTGCTAACTAAAATACTAACAACAAAAATAAATGAACTTATCACTCTAACAGACGAACAACAAGGTTTTAGATTCGGTAGATCCTGCAATGATACAGTATTTACGATTTGTCAAATTGTGGAAAAGTCCATAGAATGCAACTAACCGGCGTATCTATGCTTCATTGACATTTGATTGAATACAACTCGAATATGTGATAAAACTACTGCACCAAAGAAACATCCCAACAAATATCATTACACCGCTAAGGTGCAAATTAGAAATAGATGGACATGTAATTCAACAAGTCATGACATTTAATAACTTTGGAGTCGAGATTTCTTTATATGGAGACACCGAATGTAGCGTCATTTACCAAGCAGAGAAAGCATCCAGAATCTCGGGGTGCCTTAACCAAACCATATTTCAAAATAAACACCTTAACATCGACACCAAAGCGCAGATTTATAAAACAGTGATTCGACCGATTGCGACCTATACAGCGGAGGCACGATCCATTACCAGCAACACAAAGTGTACTCTTGTAACAATAGAGATGAGGGTTATAAGAAAGATATGCTCCAAAACCTTACAGGACAGAGAGAAAAACTTCACACTTAGAAAGACCGCCAATGTCTAAGCAATTAATAACTAAGTAGAAGAAAAGAAGGATATGTGGAGGACCCACATCAACCGCATGGCAACGGACAGAGTGGTGAGAGTCGCCCGAGACCACTCACCACAAGGACATCGAAGCGTAGGCAAGCCCAGGAAAAGATGAAGCGACACACCACAACCGCATAGCGGTTGTATATGCATAGCATATGCCTTTAATAGGGAGAGAAGATGAAGAAGAAGATTAACGACGGCTGAAGGATTGGTAATCAATGAAGCATCTGTAGCATCTGTTAACGCTTATTTATCAGACCGTCATTCAATGGACAGAAACAATATCAAATATTATAAATATGGATGTATACGCTCAATAGAAAAAAAAAAAAAAACTAAATCGAACATTGCAAATACAAACTCATTATCCAAAATAAATATATGCTTAATTGCGGTTATTGTAGCAATTTCATTTATTACATTTTTTTAGTGCATTTAAAATTATGTAAGATATGAAATAAAAATATACGATATCTTAACGAATTCACTAATAAACCCGCTTCTTCTTCTCCAACTACATTACTAATTTTATCTCTTTTCTTGCAGTTCATGTGATCTTGCTTTTCAGAGTATTAAAAGTTAGTTGAGTGTACCCGCTTAATTAGTGCTTGAGATAGAGCAAAATTGGTAAGTCATAAGTTTCAACTCCACTCTTAAAGTCTCTTAACGTGTACTAATAATATTTTAGATTCTCAAATCAAAGACAATATCAGACAATGTAAGGATAGGTTTGGATATCTCCTCAAAATTGTAAGTTTATTTATTTATTTATTTATTTATTAGTTTTTTTTTTTCTAACTTAGTATCCAGTGATAAGAGTGTCAAACAGCCCGCAAGAATCTATAAAATTTTATCATCAGGGAGCCGTGCAAGCCTTCTGGAATTCTGAGGAAAGCGGCATTGACGTCCAAGGGAGGTCAAACCGTGAAAGATTGGTTTTAATGTTAATGGTAAGTCTCTTTTCAACTATTTTAATTATAAACTTTAATTAAATCCCTGCATTTATTCCCAGCAAGAATAATGCTGAGGGCGACAACCTGGAGGTGCAGGGGGAGACCGGATCTTGAAGGACTAGTTTTAATGTTTATCGTAGGTCTCCTTTCAACTATTTTAATTATAATCTTTAATTAATTGCCAGCAAGAATAACTGCTTTTTTATATTTTAATAAAAATAAATCATTTAAAAATTTGTATGTGTTTAATTCAAACTTCAAAAACGTTATACCAAGAGACAAAAAGTAAGTGCATAGTGCAGTTTCATCAACATAATAAATCTTAAACACTTCGTAACCACACTCTGAATGTTAATATTGTTACCTATTGCTTATCTTTAAGCAGCCAGGCGCGCCAAGTGAATGCCGCTGATTGGGGCTGAAGATAACCTCGCTTTCTACCAGCTGGAATGAGAACGTGAACATGATTGACTGGACTCTGGGGCGCCCTGACAATATTTAGTGTTTATTTTTGGTGTTGTGTTATAAATGTAAATATAAATTATAGTATGTATTAGTTGTTACCAATTAATTCTGTTTTATATACCATTCTTATTAATTTTTCAATACTATTTCAGACATTTGGCTCTTTGAGTGCTTATTTTTAAAAGAAATTAAGACACTGGATCATGCAGACCTGACTGTATTAACTGGGACAATTGGTGCAACTGCACTGATTAAGAATTGTTTATGGTGCTATGCACAAAGATGTGGAGAGAAGTTGAAGCATTGTCAGAAGGAGTACCAGCAAATGGGCGAAGCATTAGCTGAACGTTTATTAGATTTGCACTGCAGACTATTGTCTTTGTATATTCTGCAAGATGCAGAATCTTTAGATTGGGAGGATGAGAAACTATTTTGTGAAGCTGAACGTGGATCATACGT
>JAODIE010022502.1:0-18989 GCA_027575565.1 Diploeciton nevermanni
TGTGACACAGATCACTATCTTGTTAAGTGTAAATTTAGATGTAGAATAGACATAAAAACACAAGTTTAAAGGCAAAAAACAGAACGAATTAACATGAGAGCCCTGAAAGATCCAAACATGCAAGAGAAGAAGAGAAGGCAGAAATCCAGAACAGAATGGGGACAGCAATAGAAAGAACTAAAATAGAGGAACACGGCTCTCAAATAAAAAAACACTGGGAAAAAATAAAGACAACGCTAAATGAAATTGCCAATGAATACCTTGGTAAAAGGAGCAAGACAAAGAAGACACCATGGTTTAATGACGAATGTGATAGACTCATACAAGTGAGAAACGAAGCACACAAAAGATATCAACAAGCAGGTACTAGAGAAAAGCAGGAGATTTACAAAAAGGCTCGTAGGCAAGCAAATATAGTATGCCGAAAGGAAAAGAGAATATGTGAAGAAAACAGAATCACAGAAATTGAAACTAATTTTAATGGCAACAATACTCGCGACGCTTATAGAATACTCAAACAATTAAAACAAGGTTTTATACCGCAAACATCCCTCTGCAAGAATGAGTGGGGGAAAATAAACAGTGATGCTAAATAAATTCAAGAGACATGGAGGTCATATTTTCAAAAAACGCTTAATACAACAACACACCAGATAGTAAATGCCATTGAGGATAATAATCTCCCATCAAGCCTAGAAACAACGCAGTATACAGTTCAAATGCCAAAATAACAACAGCTGGCAAATATACATTTAAACCGAGTGCCTAAGATAATAGAGGTAAAAGATGCCATTGCAAACCTAAAAAAAATAAAGCACCTGGAATAGATCAGTTTCACGCAGAAATAGTAAAAATAGGAGGGGAAACTGTAGAAAAACACCTACACAACCTATTAACAGAGGTGTGGAAACAAGAACGCATGCCAACCAAATGGAGAAAATCAATCATATGCCCAATATATAAAAAAAATGACAAACTAAACTGCTCAAACTACAGAGGAATCTTCCTGTTTAGCTATGGCTATAGAATACGAACAAGCGTGATTAAAAGTAGACTAGAATCAGTATCAGAAGAGTTTCTTGGGAAATTTCAAGCAGGATTCAGACCCGGCAGATCCACCATTGATCAAATATTTGTAGTAAAACAAATACTACAGAAGAACTGGGAGCATAAGATATACTGAAGAAGGCAACATGCCGAAAACGTTTTACCAATCAATTTTAAGTAAGTGTTATAGTGCAAATTTTCAACAATATGAATCTTAAACATTTCGTGACCACACTCAACAATACTTTGAAACATGAAATATGAGCGATTTTGCCCATGAAAGGTCCAAATTTCAGGTTTTTGTGAAAATAATGCCTGCAAAAAATATTAAGTGGTATTTCCATATATTTTAATTTAAAATAACAGTAAAAAAATAATTGTTAATAGCGAAAACGTTTAATTATTTTTTTACCATTATTTTTAGGCTAAACATGAAATGAAATTTCTAAATTTCATGGTTTCACAAAAATAATGCCTGTAAAACGTTAAAATTAATATTCTAATGTATTTTTTGTATTAAATACTAATTATATTTAAATAATTGTTATTACTGGAAACGCGTAATTATTTTTTAATTTTTCTTTCTAAAAAGACATAAAATATAAGCGATTTGGACCGTAAAACGTCCAAATTACATGTTTTCGCGGAAATAATGCCTGTAAAAAATTTTAATTAGTATATTTATGTATTTTTAATATAAAATAACAATAATTAACTAATTGTTATTAGCGGAAACACTTAATTATTTCTTTACCATTATTTTTAGAATAAACATGAAATATGCGCAATTTGGCCCGTGGAACGTGCAAATTCCATATTTCCGCAAAAATAATACATGCATAAAATATTACATAGTATTTCCATCTATTTTTAATAGTAAATGGCAATAATAAAGTAGTTGTTAGTACCGGTAACGTTTAATTATTTTTTTGCTTTTTTTAGAATAAACATGAAATATAAGCGATTTGGCCCGTGAAACTTCCAAAGTGCATGTTTTCGCGATAATAATGCCTGTAAAAAATATTATAAAGTATTTTTATGTATTCTTAATATAAAATAACAAGATTAAAATAATTATTTATAGTGAAAACGCGTAATTGTTTTTTACTGTTCTTTTTAAAATAAAAATGAAATATGAGCGATTTGGCCCGTGAAACTTCCAAATTTCGTTTTTGCAAAAATAATACCTCTAAAGAATACTAAATGACATTTGTTTAGTATTCATAATATAAAATAACAAGAATTGAGTAATTGTTTTTACCGGGAACGCGTAATTTTTGTTTTAATTTTATTTAAAAAATATACATAAAATATGATAAAATATGATAAAAAATTTCATGTTTTCGCCAAAATAAAGCCTGTAAAAAATATTAAATTATATTTTCATGTATTTTAAATATAAAATCACAACGATAAATTATTTGTTTATATCAGAAATGCTTATTTATTTATTTACCGTTATTTTTAGAAAAAACATGAAATATTAGCACTTTGGCCTGTGAAACGTCCAAATTAGAGGTTTTTGCAAAAATAATGCCTGCAAAAAATATTATGTAGTATTTTCATATATTTTTATTTTAAAATAAGAATAATAAAATAATTGTTAATAACGGAAACGTTTAATTATTTTTTTACCGTTATTGTTAAAATAAACATGAAATATGAGCGATTTGGCTTTTGAAACATCCAAATTCCATGTTTTCGCAAAAATATAGCATGTAAGAAATATTAACTAGTATTTTTATGTATTTCTATTAGTAAATAACAATAATAAAGTAGTTCTTGGTATTGAAAACGCTTAATAATTAATTTACCGTTATTTGTAAACTAAACATGAAATATGAGCGATTTGGCCTGTAAAACGTCCAAATTTCAAGTTTTTGCAAAAATAATGCCTGCAAAAAATATTAAATTTTATTTTAATGTATTTTTCTTATTAAATAACACTAATATAATAATTGTTAATACCGGGTACGCTTTTTTATTTTTTATTGTTATTTTTAGAATAAACATAAAATATGAGCGATTTGGCCGGTGAATCTTCCTAAATTCAATTTTTTGTGAAAATAATGCCTGTAAAGATTATTTAATAATATTTTTATGTATTTTTAATATAAAATAACAAGAATATAATAATTGTTTATATCGGGAACGCTTATTTATTTTTTACTGTTTTTTTTTAATAAACATGAAATATGAGCGATTTGGCCCGTGAAACGACCAAATTTCATGTTTTCGGGAAAATAATGGTTGTAAAGAATATTAAATGGCATTTTGATGTATTTTTAATATTAAATAACAACAATAAAGTAATTAATATTATCAAAAATATTTAAATGTTTACTTACCGTTGTTTTTAACAGTAACATGAAATATGCGCGATTTGGCCCGTAAAACGTCTAAATTTCATATTTTCGAGAAATTAATGGTTGTAAAAAATATTAAGTAGTATTTTCATATATTTTTAAAATTATATAACAATTATAAATTAATTGTTTATAGCGGAAACGCTCAATTATTTTTTTACCGCAATTTTTAAAATAAACATTAAATATGAGCGAGTTGGCCCGTAAAACGTCAAAATTCTATGTTTTCGCGAAAATAATGCATGTAAAAAATATTAGCTAATATTTCTAGGTATTTTTAATAGTAAATAACAATTATAAAGTAGTTGTTTATACTGAAAACGCTAATTTATTTTTTACCGTTATTTTTATACTAAATATGAAATATGAGCGATTTGGCCCGTGAAACGTCCAAATTTCAGGTTTATGCGAAAATAATGCGAGCAAAAAATAATAAA
This sequence comes from Diploeciton nevermanni, assembly GCA_027575565.1. Taxonomy (NCBI): domain Eukaryota; kingdom Metazoa; phylum Arthropoda; class Insecta; order Coleoptera; family Staphylinidae; genus Diploeciton; species Diploeciton nevermanni. The sequence goes on from JAODIE010022502.1 coordinate 3,851, forward strand.
TAGTATTTTAATGTATTTTGATTTTTAATAACAATAATGTAATAAATGTTTATACCGGGAACGTTTTTTTATTTTTAACCCTTATTTTTAAAATAAACATGAAATATAAGCGATTTGGCCTGTGAAACGTCCAAATTTCACATCTTTACAAAAATAATGCCTGTAAGTATTTAAAATTAATATATTCATGTATTTTTAATATTAATTACTAATAATATTAAAGTAATTCTTAATATTGGGAACGTGTAATTATTTTTTTTATTTCTATTTCTAAAATAAACATGAATTATGAGCGATTTGGCCCGTAAAACCTCCAAATTTCATGTTTTTACAAATATAATGCCTGTAAATCGTTAAAATTCATTATTTTAATGTATTACTTGTATTAAATACTAATAATAATTAAATAATTGTTATTACCGAAAACGCGTAATTATTTTCTTATTTTTTTATAAACATAAAATATGAGCGATTTGGCCCGTAAAACGCCCAAATTTCATGTTTTCCCAAAAATAATGCTCGTATAAAATATTAAGTAGTATTTTTAGGTATTTGTAATATAAAATAACAATAATAAGCTAATTGTTATTAACGGAAACGCTTAATTATTTTTTTAGCATAATTTTTATAATAAACATGAAATATGAGCGATTTGTCCCGTAAAACGTCCAAATTTCATGGTTTGCAAAAACAATGCCTGCACAAAACATTAAATTGTTTTTTAATGTATTTTTAATAATAAACGTTCGAACGCTTAATCGTTTAAATATTTTATTACCGTTTTTATTAAAATAAACATTAAATATAAGCGAATTGTCCCGTGAAAGGTTCAAATTTCATATTTATGCAAAATTAATGCCTGCAAATATTATTAAATAGTATTTTAATATATTTTTAATATAAAATAGCAATAATAAAGTAATTGTTTGAACCAAGAACGTTATATTATTTTTTTACGCTATTTTTAAAATAAAAATAAAATATGAGCGATTTGTCCTGTGAAACAACCGAATTTCATGTTTTCTCGAAAATAATGCTTGTAAAAAATATTAAATAGTATTTTTATGTAAAACATAATAAATTGTATTTTCATGTATTTTTATTATAAAACAACAAAATTAAAATAATTGTTTAAACCGAAAACGCTTATTTATCATTGTACCGTTATTTTTATAATAAAGATGAAATATGAATGATTTGGCCCGTGGAAGATCTAAGTTCCATGTTTTTGCGAAAATAAAGCATGTAAAAACAATTAAATAGTTAATTCATGTATTTTCAAAAAAAAACAATAATAAAGTAATTGTTAATACCGGAAACGTTTAAATATCTTTTTACCATTATTTTTATAAGAAATATAAAATATGAGTAATTTGGCCCGTGAAACGCCCAAATTTTATTTTTTTGCCAAAATATTGCCTGTAAAAAATAATTAAATATATTTCAATGTATTTTCAATATAAAATAACAATATTAAAATAATTGTTCATACCGAAGACGTTTAATTATTTTCTTTCCGTTATTTTTAGAATAAACATGAAATATAAGCGATTTGTCTCGTGAAACGTTTAAATTTAATGTTTTTGCAACAATAATGCTTGCAAATAATATAAAATTTTATATAAATGTATTTTTAATATTAAATAACTATAATAAAGTAAATATTTATACCGGAAACGCATAATTATTTTTTTACCGTTATTTTTAAAATAAACATGAAATATAGGCAATTTGGCCCGTGAAACGCCCAAATTTTATGTTTTTGCCTAACTATTGCCTGTAAAAAATAATAAAATGTATTTTAATGTATTTTTAAAATAAAATAACAATATTGGAATAATTGTTCATACCTAAAACGTTTAAATATTATCTTTCCGTTATTTTTAAAATAAACATGAAATATAAGCGAATTGACCCGTGAAACGTTCAAATTCCATGTTTTCGCGAAAATAATGCATGTAAAAATTATTAAACAGTATTTCCATGCATTCTTAGTATAAAAAAAACAATAATAAGGTAATTGGTAATACCGGAAATGCCTAAATATTATTTTACCATTATTTTTAAAGTAAACATGAAATATGAACAATTTGGCGGTGAAACGCACAAAATTTTATGTTTTTGCTAAAATATTGCCTGTAAAAAGTAATAAAATGTTTTTTAATATATTTTTATTAAAAAATAACAATAATAAAGTAATTGTTTAAACCAAAAACGCTTATTTATTTCTGTACCGTTATTTTCAAAATAAACATGAAATATGAGCCACTTCGCCCGTGAAACATCTAAATTCTATGTTTTCGCGAAGGTAATGCATGTAAAAAATATTAAATACATTTTCCATGTATTTTAATAAAAAAAATAACAATAAAACAGTAATTGTTATTACCGGAAACGTTTAAATATTTTTTTACCATTATTTTTAAAATAAACATGAAATATAAGCAATTTGGCTCGTGAAACGCCCAAATTTTATGTTTTCGCGAAAATAATGCCTGTAAAAAATTTTAAATAGTATTTTCATGTATTTTTATTATAGAATAACAATAATAAAATAATTGTGTATACTGTAAACGTTTAGTTATTTTTTACCGTTATTTTTAGAATAAACATGAAATATGAGCGATTTGTCCCGTGAAGCGTCCAAATTTTTTGTTTTTGCAAAAATATTGCCTGAAAATAATATTACATTGTATTTCAATGTATTTTTAAAATTTTATAGCAATAATAGAGTAATTTCTTATGCGCGGAACGGTTAATTATTTCTTTACCCTTATTTTTAGAATTAACATGAATTATGAGCGATTTGGCCCGTGAAACGTCTAAATTCCATGTTTTTGCGAAAATAGTGCATGTAAAAAATATTAAATAGTATAGTCATGTATTTTTAATATAAAATAACAATAATAAAGTAATTGTTTATACCAAAAACGTTTAAATATTTTTTTACCAATATTTTTAAAATAAACATGAAATATTAGCAATTTGGTCCGTAAAACGCCCAAATTTCATGTATTCGCCAAAATAATGCGTGTAAAAAATATTAAATAATTTTTTTTTGTATTTTTATTATGGAATAACAATTAAAAATGTAATTGTTTATACTGAAAACGTTTAATTATTTTTTATTGTTATTTTTAGAATAAACATGAATTATGAGCAATTTGGACCGTAAAACGCCCAAATTTCATGTATTCGCCAAAATAATGCGTGTAAAAAATATTAAATGGTATTTTCATTTTTTTTAATATAAAATTACTATAATAAAGTAATTATTTATACCGGAAACGCATAAATATTTTTTTACCGTTATTTTTAGAATAAACATGAAATATAAGCGATTTGACGCGTAAAACGTCCAAATTCCATGTATTCGCAAAAATAATGCCTGTAAAAAATATTAAATAATATTACCATGTATTTTAATTAAAAAATAACAATAACAAAGTAATTGGTAATACTGGAAAAGTTTAAATATTTTTTAACTTATATTTTTAAAGTAAACATGAAATATGAGCAATTTGGCCCGTTAAACGCCCAAATTTCATGTATTCGCAAAAATAATGCCTGTAAAAAATATTAAATAATATTTTTATGAAATTTTAATATAAAATAACAATAAAAAAATAATTGTTTATATCTAAAACGTTTAATTATTTTCTTTCCTAATTTCCTAATTTCCTAATTTTCTAAAAAATATTAAATAGTATATTCATGTATTTTTAAATCTTTTTCTTCTTAAAAAAATCTTTTAATGTATTTTTAATATAAAATAACAATAAAAAAGTAATTGTTTATACCGGAAACGATGAATTATTTTCTTACCTTTCTTTTTAGAATAAAAAAGAAATATGAGCGATTTGGCCCATGAAACGCCCAAATTTTATGTTTTCGCTAAAAATTTGCCTGTACAAAACAATAAAATGTATTATTATGTATTTTTATTATAAAATACTAATATTAAAAAATTTGTTAAAACCAAAAACGCTTATTTATTTTTGTACCGTTGTTTTTAAAAGAAACATGAAATATGAGTCATTTGACGCGTGGAACGTCCAAATTCCATGTTTTCGTGAAAATAATGCATGTAAATAATATTTTCTTTTACCGAGAGCTTAAAGAGTTAATGCTATTACGCACCATAATCTCTTTTAAAGGAGGGGATTGTGTGTGGCGACTCGCACTAAGGAAGGCACCCTAGGCATACCGACTAAACTCCGGTTTTACAATAATCGTGCTCTCTTGGGGCTGTGTCCCCGGATCTGGAAATTCAAAAAATTCCCAAACCCTACCCGCATCGCCTGCTAGGGGCTCTAGCGGTACCTAGTTAAAAAATAAACTAACTAACTTAAGAAATAAATAAATAAATGAAACAAACTTGCATAAACACTCTAAACTCTAATACCTAAACGGGCAAGGACAGGTAATACAATTGCATGCTAGTGTAGTTTCTTTAAAAGCGACATATTTCATCTCTCCGTCAATCCGCTTCTATCCCTTATTAAAGGGCATTAAAAAATATGCGCCACAGTTAAGACCTCATTGCATTCAGGGCAAAGAGGCCTCGGCGACCGTGCCAGCAGAAACAAATGTGTGGCGTTTATGTGGCCAATGCGCAATCGGGACATGGACACGTGGGCTCGGCGAGGTAGAGTACTGTATGGGATTACAAGCTTTTCTTCCACGGTATGTTTAAGACTCAACAAATGGCTGCGGTTTTGTTCCCAGTGTTGCTGCGAACATGATCGAGCAATTTCACCCGCATAGGACTGTAGATCCCGCAGAGGCGCCGCCACGTCATGGCCACAATCGGTGGCCCGCTTATTGCCCACAATCCCTATGTGTCCCGAACACCAAAGAAGTGCCACAAGACAATTTGAGTCCAAGGTTGCCAACATGCTCTTCCAAACAGGTTTTAATTCTTTTTTAGTGTACCGGTTTAGTGAACTATCTACATTTAGTTTCGGTATTACTCAAAAAGAGATGCTGACCCGCATGCATGTTTCCAAAGAAAAAGGAAGATCTAGCTTATTCCTTGTCAGTAATTCGTTAAAAACAACATTAGCTAGTTTTGTAATAGTAGGTCGTTGTGAGTAAATGTTTTGGTATTCATCACTAATTGCTGCAGCATTTGGATGTTGCGGAAACGCGCGCATTTTACATTACATTGATATCAATTCCTCTTATTTTTAGTTTTGGTTTGAAATGAGGATTACAAAGCTGACAAAAATGCACACACGTTGACTTTTCAGTCGATATGCGGTAACCTCGACTATATGCTGTCTAATGGATTGCATCTAATTGATCTTGTAGGACTTGAAGATCACCGACGTGAAACACAGTAAAGCCATCTACATAGAGAATACCGTCATTTTCTTTTGTGAGCGTTTTGGTTAGACAATTGATAGCTATTGCAAACAGGATTACACTTAGGGTAGAACCCTGTAAGACACCATTTTTTAAGTTATGAATGGATGATGTAGTATTATTTAATCGCATTAGAAAAAATCTATCTTGTAAGAATTTGTCTATAAATTTTGATAATCTGCCTCGTAATTCCCACTTGTGCAGCTGCCTAAGTATGCCGTGTTGCCACGTCATATCGTATGCTTTTTCGATATCAAGAAAAACAGCAGTTAGGTGGCTGCGGTGCAGAAAAGCGTTTTGAATAGCCCGTTCAAAATACAATAGTGCATCTTCTGTGCATCTATTTTTGCAAAAACCAGTTTGAAGAGTACTAAGAAGATTATGATTTCCTAAGACCTACATTAATCGTTTTGCAATCATTTTTTCCATGATCTTGCTGACACAAGAAGTCAAAGATATTAGACGATAGCTACTAGGATTTTTTGGGGGTTTTCCTGTTTTGAGAACAGGAATGACAATGGCAGTACGCCACTTATCCGGATAAAAACCGTTTGCCCACAGCAGATTATATAGATGCAACAGACATCTTCTCCCGTGGGATGGGAGGTTTTTCAGAAAATTGTATGGAATATTATCCATGCCTAGAGAAGATTTTTTTAGTGACGAGAGAGTTTCAGGTAGTTCTCTGAAAGTAAAGTACGCATTGTAACATTCCCCTTTTTTTTCATTATAATCTAGATTAACTACCTCAGCTTCTATTTTACTGACTAGAAATTCTTGAGGGTGGTTTTGGGAAGAACTATTTTCTTCAAATGTTTTTGCTAGCAACTCGCACATATCATACGGAGTTGTTATGTATCGCCCACTTTCACAAAAATGTGACACTGTCGGGAAAGTGCGATTTTTTCTGTGGTTGGGTAGCATTTAAATTTGTTGAGCACGCGTTTCTTGTTTTCAATTGCGAGTTTAACCGCTTCGTCCCACCAAAGTACAACGCGTTAAACCGATGGCCCAGCCAAACTGCACGGAGTGCTGCGTTTGCCTGCCCTAATAACCGTTTGGTTAAAATTTGCGACGGACCTATTTATATCAGTTTCCAGAAGAGGAGTTTTGAAAGCTCTCCAAAAACAACACCAGTCTGCTTTTTTTAGGTTCCATTGGATACCATGTTTGATAACACACGTTTTTATTGGTGTTTGTAATAAAATTGGATAATGGTCACTATAAGTGAAGTGTGACATGGCATTCCACCAAAAAATGCGCTGCGACACTAGAAAACGATAGGCTTAAATGGATTGCGGATTCCTTTTCGGTTGCGGTATTTAAATGGGTACCACATTCGTTATTTAACAATATACCATTTATATGTTCAATAAATGCCTCACATTCCTGTCCCCGAACATCTGTTTGCGACGATCCCCACATCGGAGAATGTGTAATAAAGTCGCCGAGCAGGAGCCACAGGTGCGGAAGCTGATTGGTAATGTCTGCCAGGTGCGTTGATGTAAACGCCTAGTTCGGAGATAAATACATTGAGCATACGGAAATTCACACACGTACCACTACTGCTTGCAGATTGGTGCGGAAATGAATTGTCTTTATCGTGCAATCAGATCGGATTAAAAAGGCAACTCCGCCCTTTGCTCTACGGTCTCTTTTATCATCAACTCTTTTAACTGTATATCTCCAAAAATTAAAGGTTTGATTATCAGAGAGGTGAGTTTCTTGCAATGCTATGCAAAGAAGCCGATGTTCTTGTAGTAGTAATTGTAGATAAGACCGTTTTAAAATGAAACCATTACAATTTCATTGTAGAATTGTTTCGATTTCGAAATTAAAACTTAAAAAATTAAATAAAATAATAGAATAATATAATAATTATATAATAATAAAAAAACTACATTGTTCTAAATTGAATTATCACAGGTCACTAGATTGAAAGTTTACGGGGTTTGCTCTTAGGCCAGCCCCTTTGCTATCTTTTCCTTTGATATTTAAATAACTGAGGGCCATTTGAATCCTCCAGTGATTCCGGCCGTATCCTCTTCTCTCCATCATCAGGAGTAGGAGCCTCGATCAGGAAGCTTTGGATGGTGCAAGCTGAAACCAGCACCTTCTGAGTTTCAACCGTTTCATTTGAGTTCTTGGCCATTAGCGGTTTGATTGCTTTAATCAATTCCGGAATTATTTTTTTAATGAGCGATGCGTTAGCCGAAACTTGTTTACTTAAAGTAGATGCGTACAACGTTTCTGCGCCAATGCTTATTTGATTTCCAATACTGGGTTATACTTTTCCCGCGCTTCAAATAGGCTAATTCTTTCTGTTACTTTAACCTCTTGCACTTTTTGCTCTAATTTGTACACCTTTCATTTGCGAGATCTTGCCGAGTGCGGTTCTTTTGCAGTTAATGCAAGTAAGTGGCATGGTGCATAGTTGACCTTCATTGAGAGGTTTACCACAGACACAAACTTGAGGTAATTTACAAATTTAAGACGTGTGACCAAACTGCTGACAGTTGAAACACCGTAGTGGTGCAGGAATGTACTGTCGAACTGGTAGAGAATAAAAACGAGCACGAACTGATTTCGCAATAGTTAGTCTGTTGAATGTGAGGACTTGTAATGGAGTATCTACTACGTCCTCGCCTCTACGCGATTTAATCCTGTGTACGTTTATTATTCCTTGCAAAAACATTTCTGATTTTATTTCTTCTAACGTGCAGTTTAAAAGATCTTTACATCTTTTAGTTTGATTTAAACCAGCATGTGCAGTGACCGTGACTTGGAAACTAGCTAAGACACTGGTCGCTAACAGTTTCATGCACTGCTTCCTACTATTTACTTCCACCAAGAGTCCATTTTTAATTTTCTTAATAGAGTTAATTTCTCCTAGATAACCATACAGTATTTTCTGAATTAGAAAAGGACTCACTTTCGAGAAATCCTCTTCATCATTTCTAGACACGACGAGGAACCGGGGCCAAGCCTCCGTCTGCAACGACGCACCTACAATTTGAGAGCTTAGCGTGCGCCCTGACGCCGCGACATTTTTTCCCGAGGTTGACTCCTTATTTAGGTTTTTGGAAATGTTTGACATATATTTCTCACAAGTAGGACAGGAAAACAAGTCATCTGCTGGCAATGCTCCTTTACCAACAGAAAAGCCAAATACGACCGGAGACGCCAGTTAACCAAATAAGACCGTTTACGGCTCACTGCGCAGAGCCATTTATCCATCGGCACGGTTCTTCTTCAAGTTGTTTAGTAAACATCAACGGCAATCGCCGTATGCGGCCTAGAAGATAAGAACTATCTACGTGCCGTTATCGCAATATTCGCGTGTGTTTACTTTGCTTACGTTGTAGCACAGGCAAATAATTAACTGAAAATGTACATGCCCAGAGGTTAGAATCACCTATCTCGTGTTCGAGCAATTAGTAGCATTTTTGAGGTTTCTCACCACCCATAAGGAACTCTTGATTGTATTGTTTTGCACCCTTATACACTCATCAACTTTGCCATACCCAGTTATTGTAATAACACAAAACTACTTTTGCACTCCAACTACCACTCTCCCTTGTTCCTCGACACGTCCGATCGCCACGACGGCCGGACAGCGAGTCGTAAATAATATTATATAGTATATTTATGTATTTTTAATTAAAAATAACAATAATAAAGTAATTGTTAATACCGGAAACGCTTAAAAATTTATAACCATTAATTTTAAAATAAACATGAAATATAAGCAATTTGACTCGTGTAACGCCCAAATTTCATGTTTTCGCAAAAATAAAGATTGTAAAAATTATTAAATGGTATTTTCATGTATTTTTAATATTAAATACCAATAATTTAATAATTGTTAATACCGGGAACGTTTAATTATTTTTTTACCGTTCTTTTTAGAATAAATATGAAACATAAGCGATTTGGCGCGTAAAATATCCAAATCCTATGTTTTCGGAAAAATAATATTATTGTTTAAATCAAAAACATTTAAATATTTATTTACCGTAATTTTTAGAATTAACATGAATTATGAGCGATTTGGCTCGTGAAACGTCTATATTTCATGTTTTTGTAAAAATAATGCCTGTAAAAATATTAAATGGTAGTTTCATCTATTTTTAATATAAAATTGCAATTATAAAGTTATTGTTTATATCAAGAACGTTTCAATATTTATTTACCGTTAATTTCAGAATTAACATAAAATATGAGCAATTGAATGGAACGTGAAACGTCCAAATTTCATATTTTTCGAAAATAATGCAAAAAATATTAAATAGTATATTCATGTAATTTTTATATAAAATAATATTAATAAAGTAATTGTTATACCGGAAACGCCTAAATAATTTGGTCCGTGAAACGTCCAAATTTCATGTTTTCGCGAAAATATTGCCTGTAAAAAATATTAAATGGTATTTTATTGTATTTTTAAAATAAAATAACAATAAAAAAATAATTGTTTATACCGGAAACGTTTAATTATTTTCTTACCGTTATTTTTAGAATAAACATGAAATATGAGCGATTTGTCCCGTGAAACGTCTAAATTTTATGTTTTCGCGAAAATATTGCCTGTAAAAATTATTAAATTATAATTTTATTTATTTTTAATATAAAATAACAATATTAAAGTAATTGTTTAAACCGGAAACTATTAATAATTTTTTTACCATTATTTTTATAATAAACATGAAATATGCGCGATTTGGTCCGTGGAACGTCCAAATTTCATGTTTTCGTGAAAATAATGCATGTAAAAAATATTAAATATTATATTCATGTATTTATAAAAAAATAACAAAAATAACGTAATTGTTAATACCGGAAACGCTTAAATATTTTATAACCAATATATTTAAAAGAAACATTAAATATGAACATTTTGGCCCGTAAAACACCCAAATTTAATATTTTCGCAAAACTAACGTTTATAAAAAATATTAAATGGTATTTTTATGTATTTATAATATAAAATAACAATAAAAAAATGATTGTTTATACCAGAAGCGTCTATTTATTTTGGACCGTTATTTTTAGAATGAACATGAAATATTTGGCGCGTGAAACGTCTAAGTTTTGTTTTTGCTAAAATATTGCTTGTAAAGAATTTTAAATTATATTTTATTGTACTTTTAATATAAAATAACAATATTATAATAAGTATTTTAACCGGAAACGCTGATTTATTTTTTTATCGTTATTTTTAAAATAAACTTGAAATATGAACGGTTTGGCCCGTGGAACGTCCAAATTTCATGTTTTCGCAAAAATAATGCATAAAAAAATATTACATAATTTTTTCATGTAATTTTTAATAGAAAATAATAATAATAAAGTAATTGTTAATATTGGGAACGCTTAATTATTTTTTTACCGTTATTTATAGAATAAATATAAAATATGAATGATTTGGCCAGTGAACTGTCCAAATACTATGTTTTCGGGAAAATATTACTATTGTTTATTTTAGTAACGTTTAATTATTTATTTACTGTTCTTTTTAGATCTTACATAAATTATAAGCGATTTGAAACGTGCAAATTTCATGTTTTCGCGAAAATAATGCCTGTATAAAATATTAAATAGTATTTTCAGGTATTTGTGATATAAATTAACAATAATAAATTATTTGTTATTAACAAAAACGCTTAATAAATTTTTTACCTTTATTTTTAGACGAAACATGAATAATGAGCAATTTAGCCCGTGAAACGACCAAATTCCATGTTTTTGCGAAAATAATGCATGTGAAAAGAATTAAAAAGTATATTTGTGTATTTTTAATAAAAAAATAACAATAATAAAATAAATGTTAATACCGAAAACGCTTAAATATTTTATAACCATTATTTTTAAAATAAACATGAAATAGGAGCAATTTGGCCCGTAAAACGCCCAAATTTTATGTTTTTGCAATAATATAGCATGTAAAAAATATTAAATAGTATTTTTATGTATTTCTAATATAAAATAACAATAATTAGGTATTTGATAACAATGGAAACCTCAAATTATTATTTTGCCGTTATTTTTAGAACAAATATTAAATATGAGCGATTTGGCCCGTAAAATGTCCAAATTCTATGTTTTCGAAAAAGTTTTAGTATTGTTTATATTAAAAACGTTTAATTATAAATTTACCGTTATTTTTAGAATTAACATGAATCATGAGCGATTTGGCCCGTAAAACGTTTAAATTTCATGTTTATATGAAATAATGTTTGTAAATAAATAATGTTTGTAAATAATATCAAATTGTATATTAATGTATTTTTATTATTATTTAACAATAATAAAGTAATTATTTACACCGAAAACATGTGAATATTTTTTTACTTTTATTTCTAAAATAAACATTAAATATGAGCGATTTCTCCTGTGAAACGTCCAAATTTCATGTTTTCCCGAAAATAATGTCTGTAAATAATTTTAAATGGTATTTTCATGTATTTTTGATATAAAATAACAGTAATGAAGTAATTTTTTACAGCGGAAACGTATAATTATTTTTTGCCGTTATTTTTAGAATAAACATAAAATATTTGCCCTGTGAAACGTACAAATGTTATGTTTTTGCTAAAATATTGCTTGTAAACAAACCTTAAATTATATTTTCATGTAGTTTTAATATAATATCCCAATAATAAAGTAATTGTTTAAATTAAAAACGCTTCTTAATTTTTGTATCGGTATTTATAAAATAAACATTAAATATGAGCGATTTGGCCCGTGAAACGTCCAAATTCCGTGTTTTCGCCAAAATAATACATGTGAAAAATATTAAATAGTATTTTTATGTATTTTTTATTAAATAAAATAACAATAATAAAGTAATTGTTGATACCGGAAACTTTGAAATATTTGTTTACCGTTATTTTTAGAATAAACTCGAAATATGAGCGATTTGGCCCGTAAAACTTCCAAATTTCATGTTTTCGCGAAAATAATGCCTGTAAAAATATTAATTAGTATTTTTATATATCTTTAATGAAAAATAACAACAAAAAAGTAATTTTCTAGAACCGAAAACGTTTAATTATTTTCTTACCGTTATTTTAAAATAAACATAAGATATGAGCGATTTGTCCCGTGAAACGTCTAAATTTTATGTTTATGCAAAAATAATGTTTGTAAATAATTATAAAGTATATTTTAATATATTTTTAATATTAAATAATAATAATAAAATAATTGTTTATACCAAAAACGCGTAATTATTTTTTTATTTTTATTTCTAAATTAAACATGAATTATGAGCGATTTCGCCCGTAAAACGCCCAAATTTCATGTGTTTGCTAAAATATTGCCTGAAAAAATATTACAATGTATTTTCATGTATTTTTAATATAAAATAACAATATTAAAGTGATTGTTTAAACCAAAAACGTTTATTTATTTTTGTACCCTTTTTTTAAAATAAACATTAAATTTGCGCGATTTGGCCCGTGGAACGTCCAAATTTCATGTTTTCGCAAAAATAATGCATGTAAAAAATATTAGATAGTATATTCATGTATTTTTAATAAAGAAAAACAATAATAAAGTAATTGTTAATGCCGGAAACGCTTAAATATTTTATAACCATTATCTTTAAAATAAACATGAAATATAAGCAATTTGCGTAGTTTATTTGAGCGGGTTCTGGATACACTTTGAGGAACGGAATGCGGTGGGTGAGTGTGTGGGCGTATCTAAATGGAGTGTTTTGATTGGTCAGGAAGTATGGTGGGGGTGTGAATAAGTGTTTTGATTGGTTGATGTGAGTGAGGCTGCATATTAATTGTATGTTAATTAGTGAGGATTTGAGGATCTGTTTTTAATTGGTTGAGGGAGGCGTGGTGGTAGGAAATAGGGTAAGGGAGCACGAGGATTGTGATTGGTAGTATTTAGGTGGTGGGAAAACAAAATGGTGATGGTGTGTGTATTTTTTCCATACGTCTTAATATTAATTCCAGTTGCGCAAATTCCGATTGGTAAGTATTCTGATGTAGCAGTTCCAGAAATGCTAGTTCCATGATCGAAAGCAACCCTAGTACCAATGCAATATATTTTACATGTACACGAAGTTGCAATTGCATTCATTGGTAGTGCAGTATATTCAACTTCGCTCATATAAAATGGTAACCAATCTACTGGAATTAGAGATAATGGAGTAGTCACATAATCTGTTATTGCTTCCGTATCATTCCGTATCACCAACCCCAATATAATTTAAATTTGTACATAATTTACTATGACGCATTAAACGTTTTTCATTATTAATAAAATTTACAAATTTATTCGGTGTCATTTTGTCGGTAGCAATAAATGTCCAATTGCTGCTTTTATTAGCTCCATTTTGAAGAAAGTAGTTGAATTTCTATGCTAGCAAACTAATGTTTACATTTTTCTAATCAATAGTCATGGAACAGATATTATTATTTTCATTTTTATTGGTGGCCATTTTACCGGCCACGATTCATTCAACGTCTTGTCAACACAAACTGTTCTCTAACAATCTCGCACATATGGCGGTTTGTAGACAAAAATGGTTGAATTTAGTAAAAATATTGTAAATAGAAAAAAAGATGTGGTTGGGAGATTCATGTTGTAGTTGTTGTTGTTCTTGTTGTTATCATTGATTAACTAATTATTATTTGGGGCTGCTTATTTATATAGTGGTCATTTAACTAAATCCATTTCCGGTCACGCATAATGTTCCATACAATCTTGTAGTCTTCAAAATTATTTGATGGACAAAATGCTAAATCGGGTCCCTTTCTCCAATCCACAGCTTCTTTTTTCTCTCCTGCCTTGATATTTTTTTAAATCCATGTGATTAAGTTATACCGATCACACGGTTCTGAATGGAAATTTTAGTGAGAATGTAGGATCTACATAGTATATTTCATCTTGATACATTGATACATTTCTTCAGAAACAAAATATTTTGTTCCCAGTTGTTTCAATTTTTTACATCACTGCTACATCAAATAATCGACAACAGCATCGAGTGCAACACTTTCAAACACTCTTTTTTATATTTTTGTTGAAAACTCATGATAACTGCACGCAAAAAAACACCGTCACAGTAACTGACTAATTAAAGTTAAAGCACACCTTATATAACATGCAAAACTTAACAAAACAAAACTTTTTTTTTAGTTGTAATATGTAAAATAGGTCAACATATGTTTTAATCCCATATTATTTTTTACCATTTTTCATTTGTTTTCTTTTTATATTGATATTAAGTTATCAAGTTAATATAAACATATTCATCTGCCTTTTGAATCAAAAGCGCTAACGTATCATTAAATTTTAATACTACATTTTTTAAGATTTTTACATAAATATATATAATTTGAGGGCTAAAATAATAATATAATTTTTAGGGTTTCTACGACAATCTATAATTTTCAACGATCCCCGCAATGAAATTTGCTAAATTTTATTTGCATTATAAAAAACATGTGCATAATATTTGGGTAATGCAGGCTCAGGCAAATTTAAATTAATATTTGATGTTAGAGTAAGTACAATTTGACCTCTAATTTTTTCATTTTTAAGATGTTGGTTACTAATTTCTTCATGGAGTTTTCTATCTTTCTTTTTTTTTATGATGTCCAGATTTATGATGTCCAAATTTATTAATTGACATGTTTAATTTATGCTATATCCTTTTGACTAATCCAACTGTCATGACTTTTATCAAATCCTAACCATTTAACAAATAATTTTGTCCCCTTCTTTCTCAATATTTTTTCAACTAGATGTA
>JAODIE010022513.1:0-18917 GCA_027575565.1 Diploeciton nevermanni
GAAGAGTATTTAAACCAACATTGAGCATCATTCTAGCTCCAAATTGAAATTGTCTTTTATTCAACAATAACACTTCTTTGCCTTTGTTGATGTAGGAATTATCTATTATCTTTAAAAATAAATTATACATATAGCACATTTGTATTATGTTTCATTTACCATAAGCAATACTAAGTCGGTCTACCACCATTTTGTATTTCCAACACCAGTTTAGCCACACTGTTACCACTGCTAACACCACCACCACCGCTAAGTAAAAAACACACACCTCCACCATTTTGTTTCGCTTCATACCATCTACACCTCCAGCACCACCGCGAAGTAAAAACACACCTCCGCTATTTTGTTTTTCCACTGCCACCACTCCTCTTCAACCAATCCTCACTCTCATCCACACTACTCACCTTAATATATCCCCAACCACCACGCCCATTCAACCAATCACAAGCCGATCCTCATCATTAACCCTTCTCTGGAAAATTTTTTGTCTGATCCTCACTACTTAATATGCAATTTTGCCTAATTAATATTCACCCTCAGTCACTTTGACCAATCAAAACCTTTATCCGTACCCCCACTAAACTTTTCAACCAATCACAACACTCCATTTCGACACGCCCACACCCCCACTTAGCTCCAACCACCGCACTCCGATCCTCAAACTGTATCCAGAACCCGCTCAAATATACTACTAACGTCTTCACTCCACTTTGCTTGAACTGCATCGTATTATGAAATGTCAATTTGCTGTAGTAGCCTATAATGACAGTATACATTCGGCTATAGGGTTTACACCCTTTGAATTATTATTTGGACCTACGAAATGGTAATATCTTTTATATAGAAAACTATTACAATGGTTATTAAACTCAACATGAACATAAATTAGCTTTGAGTTATCAACTAGTACAGGAAAAATTTCATATGAATAAGAAAAAGGTCCAACAGAAGATTACAGAAAAAAGTAAACCATTTTCATTTGAAATAAGCAATTTAGTCATAGAAAAGAATTTAAATACGAGAAGCAAACAGTTTAAGTAATATACAGGTCCCTACACAATTTGAGAAATCGACAGGGAAAGAAATACTGGTTTTATTCTAACGAAACATAGGAAGAAAAGGATAGTCAACTTAAAACCTTTTCAGGAGAATTCTCCTCCTCCTGATGGAGAGAATGATGCTTTCAACCACTAACTTCGGGGTTGAAAAAGTCGAGTTTATCCAATTAAATAGCCAACTTCTCTTTGATTTAACAAAATTGATTCATAAACATGTGTTAAGTAAAAAACAATTATGAAAAATTCAATTTAGTAATAATCAGTTAGATTTGAGTTTGCAGGAAACAATACAAACCGAATTAGAGACAACAGATAAAAAAATTGTCAAATCTTTTTGATGTTAAACCAGCTGGTTTATATTTTGTGTCTAAATTAAAGGAATTAAGCGAAAACCAAGAGGAAATTAACAACAAATATTCGACTCTTGTGTGCAATCAAGGCACAGTGCGTCATCCATAGTGACTATCATTCACCGCCTATACCACCACAACTTCGCTACTAACCATCACAAACCACTCAGAATAATGAACTGTGAAGCTCAATAAATCTAACACTTGCTCCCTTGCATTTATGCTATTTCTCTTTTCCCTAACAATAACAGCACCGAATGCAACAACTATCGCGGAATATCACTTCTATCCGTGTGCGGAAAAATTCTCGCACGAGTGATGTCAAACAGACTACTCCCCTACATAGATGCCCTTTTGCCAGAAAGTCAGAATGGTTTTAGGCCTAACAGGAGCACGACAGATGCTATATTTACGTTGCGCCAACTCCAAGAGAAGAGTATCGAGCAACAAAGGCCACTCCATGTTGCCTTCTTAGATATCTCAAAGGCGTTTGATTCCGTCAACAGGTCTGCACTATGGGCGATAATGGGCAAGTTTGGTATCCCCGACAAGTTCATCAGCATCTGCAAGACTCTGCACACAGATAATCGTGCCCAAGTACGACACAACCTAGGTACGACAGAAGAATTTGAAACACGGACGGGTGTTAGGCAAGGGTGTGTTATAGCCCCCGTACTCTTCAACATCTTCATGGCCGCACTTTCCCTAATCGTTGAGCGAAGGCTAGCTGAGAAGGAAGTAGGCATACACGGTGGTCTCTTTAGATTGAACCGACTCAAGGCAAAAACAAAGACTAGATCTGAATACATCCAAGAACTCATGTATGCAGATGACTGCGCCCTTGTAGCACACTCACGGGCACACTTGCAGAGCTTAATCCACGCCTACGCAGCAGCCTACAACGATCTCGGTTTACAGCTTAACATCAGTAAAACAAAAGTACTGAGCACCCCGAGTGCAGTCATTCAGCAAACGGGCATCACCCTGAACAACAAACCTTTAACTCAGGTTGAAGCATACTCGTATCTGGGGACCACCATCACGTTTAAAGCCTCCATCGATACAGAGATCCAAAACCGCGTTAGTGCCTCGGCAAGAGCGTCTTACAGTCTGCGTAAAAGGGTTTTCCAAAATCACGACCTCGCACTCGCCACCAAAACGGCAGTCTACAAAGCTGTAATCATCCCCACACTTCTATACGGCTGTGAAACGTGGACCCCATACCGTAGACACATCAGGACGTTAGAGAAAACGGTGCAGAGGCATCTGAGACAAATCATGCGCATACGATGGTACCACAAAATCTCAAACGTCGAGGTCCTCAAACGCGCAAACTGCCTAAATATCGAGGTACTGGTGGCCAGGAGTAGACTCAGGTGGGCAGGGCATGTGTTACGTATGGACGATAAGAGGATTGTAAAAAACATCTTGTACGGCGAGCTTGTGCACGGGAGCAGAAAGCTAGGATGTCCTCGCCTCCGCTACAAAGCCGTTCTCCACGAAACGCTGAAGAGGGTGAAGACGGAAGAGACATGGGAAAATAAAGCAACGAACAGAGTAGAATGGAGGAACATTATCAACACCTACGAAGGCCCAAGACCCTCCCGCAGTCCTATTTCGCAACCAGGCAACCTCCAATGCAACACATGTGGACGAGTGATCACGAGCCGAATCGGGCTGATTAGCCACCAGCGAACCCACACAAACAAAACCTGAATTTATTTTGATACCCTCAACATGGTTTCTTTCTTTCTTTATACTCGAATCGAGTAATGGCAATGATGATGATGATGAACAGCACCTAACGATGAAATCACCCAATATCAACTGGAAAGCCACATAAGTCGCCTGTGGCGTATTTTATCATTTTCCATCAATAAGCTAAGCGATATCCAACGATCGTTTATTTAGCATGTAGGAATTTCACAAAATCCCTCAATTTACCAATTTCACATCCCGCCATAAATATAAATTCGTAATGGCCCGCACTTACTTCAACTCTTTTGCCCTTTTTCCAACCATCTAATAAAACTTACAAGCAGGTGCAGATTTTAAAACCATATCCACTTAACCATTAAAGAAATCATTCAAATTTATGAATACAAACTGAAAAACCTAAAACTACACAATGAGCGCACCTTCTATGCAATCCTCTACAACTAATCACAACATTATAAGGAACGTAATCCTTAACCATCCTTCAAAATAATAAATCATATAAAAACAATCAAAACATTAAATAAAGTTCATACGAAGAAGTCAAGAAGCCAAAAACATTATATAAATGAATATTTGGTAAGCACTATAGTCAAGTTTTATCCACACAATAAGATAGTATTGACTTGTTGCGTCAAATAATTATTAAATCTTCTTGAAAGTGACCAACGCCGGAGCAATTCCTGTCCTGACGCGGAATAATTCAAGTGGGTATGTTCAGTCACAGTGCTTAAATGAGGTAGAATGTTTTGTAAGAAAAAAAGTCACCTAATTGCAAACTGTAAATTCAATAACAAAAAGAACCACAGCAATGTAATGGTTCTATTATGCTGCATAATGTCGCAGCTGCAATGGCCGATCAAGGTTCACAGAATTATCCACTAATGAAAACATGAACTTCGTGAAAGTTGGAGATGGCACACAATTAAAGGTATGTGGCCAAGACAGTGATATTAAATAGAAAGAGTTTTCTATGCGGTAGAACTCAAAGTGAATCTGTTTTCTCAAAGATACATCCTTCACAATGGCTTACAATTAAACTCAAAGGTAGCTAAATTCACAACAGCGAATAATGGTACAAAACTGGGGCTGCTTTACACACCTAAGCCATACGAAGATGTGCAGCAATCGTTGTGCTTGCGTCGGCCGCTGACGTACATCAGAGAGGCACGCAATAGCAAAACCGAGCTGATACCACCAAAAAGATTCGCCGATGGAACTATACTTAAAGCACTTCCATTTCTTGAAATAATCGGGTTGTTCAATTCCAACCCGATGTGCTCAGGCAAGGAATACAACACGAGCCGAGTCGAGACAATAATTATATGGATAAATATAGTCGTAATTCATTAAGCTTTCCCAGATGCTTTCATGAAGCAATCAAATCTAAATGATTCTTAATAAACAGTTATATTGCTTTTATACTTTTGCAGTATTCATTGGCTTATCACAATGTGATAAGTCTAACTCTGGGTTCACTGTTCCTCAGTTTTTGAGTTATACATTTGGCATGGCCAAATAACGGAACGTTGACAAAGGCACACTCCCAAAGCAGGGTGGATTAATTCCAACTCGATGTACTCAGGCAAGGAATACAACACGAGCCGAGTCGAGACAACAAAAACTAGTGCTACAAGTTCATTCGTGCACTTCCAGTTCCAGCTTAAAAATTGAAGCCTGGGCGCTATCCTAAGTAACCGCAACCATCCCTAGCCAATGGGTGCCCTTAGTTAAGGTTCCCATTCCATCGGGCATTGTCCTCGCCGATCCAAAGTTTAATCAACCTGCTCCAGTGGATTTGCTTTTAGGAAACTCTTTCTTCCTCACAATATCAAGGGGCGGTAAAAGGTCGTTCAACGGCATAAACTTCGTCAACACGGACTTTGGGTGGATAGTAGGAGGCTGCATAGATTTGCCCTCCACAGAAGACGAGAACACCCTCAAATCAATCACGTTCGCTTGGAAGACGCAATCAAGCAGCGCCGAAGAAATGAAATTTGAGCAACATTTCAGCCGTACTGCTGTGAGAGATGCTTCTGGCCGGTTCGTAGCCGCTCTGCCCTTTAAAGAATCTCCGGATGTGCTTGGTGACTCCAGCGCACGGCTCGCCAATGCTTTCTCGCTTTAGAACGACTGGCGAAGCGGCCCGATACGTATCAGCAGTATCGAAACTTCATAAGCGAATATGAGAATCTCGGACATCTGCACAAGGCCGCCTCAAATTTCGCCGCGTCTCCCTCGCAACAATATGCACAAATTTATCCACCCATTATTGTTGCTGCTACATTAATGCAGCAGTTGAATTTAAAGGCTTCTTAGTAAACACTCTGTGGTTTTGTTTCACTGATTTTCAATTCTTGACGGTATTAATTTACATATTTTATGTCCATTGCTTGTCTATGAAACCTTACCGAATAAACTCAGTCCATATGTTTGTTTCTAACCCCAGACTGCCCAGTATTTTGGAGCAAACAGCAAGAGTGCAACGTTGTCAAAAGTCTGAAGAATTGTCAATGAAGAATTTGAAAATCGACATCAGTTTGTTTCTCAACTTGGCTAGTATGTACAGGATGCACAGTATCTACATCGCATTTTCATTCTAATATACATTGCTAACCTTTAAGGTATAGCTTTGTAATTGTATTACTTTTGAAAAATTTGTTTTGTTTTGCGATATTATACAATTCCAATTACGCAATCTACGCAGTGCCAAGAATTATTTATATACATGTTGTACGTTTTATGAAATTTGTGAAGTATGAGAAATAAAAAACGACATTTAAATTTATGTTTCTCTATTAAATATCTAACGGTATAGTAAGCTTTATAATAGTATTTGTTTAGATTATCATCACTTAATATTTTCTTTATAAATATCGAAAGAAATATAATAAAATATATATTACTTATTATTGCGTAAAAGACATATTTTTTTTTAACTTTCGTAAATCAGTTTTCATTTTAGAATATCAAAAATTTACTTAATTTGAACAGCTGTTCAATGATTTAGGTTAGAACAGTTGCCGTTTAGCGTGTGAGGTTGGTGGTTCGTGGCTCCGGAAAGACGGTTTCGGTTGTATATGTATTATACGCCGGATTAGTTTCGAGCTCAGTGAGTGCTTTTTATTAGAATTATATTTGCCTCTGCTCTTTTTTTCACTTGTCTTCCAGTTTTACCCTTGAGGAATGAAGCATAACGTCTCGTCAGAAGCAAACAATTTTACGTTTTTTAAGAGTTGTTTGAGGTTAAGCACACATTTCATAGCGTTGGGTCCATAGTTGAGCATTGTGGCACTCCATTTATATCTTGGTGTTCGATCCCACCTGTAAGTATTTGCTATATTTCATATTAGTATTGCTTTATACTCAAAAGTTATTGTTTTAGGTAGTTGGTTATGTGCACCTAGTTTATCGACTTGAATACATTTTTCATGTCTAGAGTTATCAAAGCCTGAATTGGTTGCTTTTGATAAATTTTTCATGTCTCCTTTCTTGGATAAGTAAAAACCTTATGTAAGTTTGCATAATTGTTTTTATCATTCTTGCTCAGCCTTGGCTTTGTAGTTTTTCAACCCTAGTGTAACTGAATATTTCTGGAACTAAATGTATGTACTTCAAGAAGTACCTAATATTGTAAGTTGCCTGCTGGAGTTGCCTACAAGTTGTAGAATTGCCCTTGCCTGGTCTGGTATGCTATTTGAACCATTTGATTGTTTTTTCTTCTGCCAAATTTAGGTATTTGTATTAAATCATTCTTCCAGCTTTGTTTATTCTCATTGTTCTATTTGTATTTGTTTCATGATTCCTTGTTTATACTCTGCTGTTTCTAGGTTTTCACTCCACCAATATTACACATGCACATATGTTATTGGGAACTACTCTGTCTATAGAACTGGACAACTTGAAAAGCACAATACGGAATCATCGTCATCAAATTACCGTCGGTAAGGAGCAAGTTCTGACGCATTGGAATTTCGTCTACGCGAGGGCAAATTTCTGATGATCGAAAAGGCATGACATAAATTTTATGAACTGTGATCCTCCTCTGGTACTAACCTCCATGGATTTTTGAACAACCTGGTTTGGAAAATATTAAAATTTATTGAAATATTTGCCCCAGTCTTTGTGATGTGTTCCATAATAATACTGCAGCAGGCATTTCTCGATATTGCCTTTCTAACACTGAAGAACTTTTCTGACTTGTTTTCATAGATGATATTGGAGAGCATTTTTAGTTATTTCATACACACTTTCTTTACATTGTGTGTCTAGGCAAAAGCATGACTTGTTGACAAAATTTACAAATAGTAATGGTAACATTAGTGTGTGCTTCATTGCCATATTATAAACATATTTATCATTAAATAAATGAAATTTTATTGATCAGCTTGTTGTCAACTTTATTACTACCAGTACTAAGTCACCTTTTCTACTCTCAATCTACATCCACGTTATTACTTCCTTACAAATTACACTTCGCTACCTTAACCTCTAACACACTTTTTCTCCGTGACACTCGTCTTTTCTCTTCCTCAACTGTTGTAATTTGAAATTCACCTCTGTGCGCCATCTACGTTCTATCTTATGTATTAAGAATAACTAATAATGAAACGGGCTGCTGGGCCTCGTTCACTCTGTCCTAAACCAGCTTACCATCAACACGCAGGCCAATAGCGTTGATTTAATTAAAACTACTTTGTTGTGTATTTGCTGCTATTACATTTTTCAATTAACCCAGTTTCCGATTAAACTGCCACCACTACATCAACTCTCCGCTCTGACCCTCCCGCGCTCACATTCCTCACTACCCTCATCGCTCCGTTGCTACCCACGCCCTCTCTCGTCCACTACCGCAACCAGCCACAAAAGTCGACTACAAGCTATTGTATTTGCTTCTTCAACTATTGAGTGCCAACGGGCCATGATATTGTTAAATAAAAATATAATAGTCATGAATTTTATTGTTTTTGTTTCACTCGCCGTCCCGACTGCAATTGTTCGAGTATGAGAGAAAAGGAAAAGCCGTCACGTAGGGGGCTTACGCCTGCGCGCAGGCGCGAACATGTTAAACATTGGACAACGTTGGATTGAATGGTCACGTAGAGAGAAACTGACTGCAGTCGGCATCGGTATTATGCTGCTGTGCCTGACACGCTGAGGCGGGTGTATTCGTCCATTGTCGCGAGCATATGTAAACCCGTGGAACTCGATAAAACCAAGTTTATCTTATGCTTAGTCCATTAAAACTATCAGTGATACCTAGATAATATGCTGTGGGTTTATGGTGTGTCCATTGATAATTATTGCAGTCTCGACTCGGCTCGTGTTATATTCCTTGCCTGAGTACATCCGGTTAGAATTGATCTAACTTGATCTGGGAGTGTTGCTTTGTCTACGTTCCGCTTTTTGGCCATGCCAAATGTATAACTCGAAAACTGTGGAACAATGAACACAGAATTATAGAATTATCACATTGTGATCACAAAACCAACGTATACTGCAAGTATAAAAGCAAGAAAACTGTTTATTAAGAATCATTTAGATTTGATTGCTTCATGAAAACATCTGGGAAAGCTTGATGAATCACGACTATATTTATCCATATAATTATTGTCTCGACTCGGCTCGTGTTGTATTCTTGCCTGAGTACATCGGTTTGGAATTGAACAATCCGATCAGGGTTGTTGCCTCCAATCATTCTATTATAAAACGCAAGTTGTCAAATATAGTTTCATCTGCGAATCTCTTTAGGCGAATAAATAACAAAACGCGGACTAATTAATAGGTTATTATATAAGTCATAGATAGTTTACAAGGTCTCTCACATCATCCGAGGGTTAATCTCGTTGCCTGGCTCTAAAATTGCGAAAGATACGTGGTCGTACTCTCTTTCGGTGGCTGTTTTCGTGTTGCTAGTTCGCGGCGTACTTTGTTCATAAATCCCACACATTCAAATCGTTGCTTATACTCGTGTCCCGTGTTTTATTTGCGTTTGCCTGGTTTTATTTATTCTTTATACCACATATTGGCCATGCCTTTCAGATAGTTTTCGAGGTATTAGACAGAGGTAATAGACACATTCCATATGTGTTTTTATAGATATTGGATAATGATCACCGTCTAACTAGTGAGTACAACCTCTGTTGTTTAGTATTATACCGCTAGCATCCTCAATAAATGCTATATGTTCACGACCAATTTTTCAATAAATTGCGGTAATCTACCCCAAAATCCCCAATCATGCAGTTGCCCGAGTATGCCATGTCATCAAGTCATATTATATGCTTTCTCGATGTTGAGAACGTCAGCAGTCAGATAACTGCAGTTCTGGAGTGCGTTCTGAATGGCACGTTCAATATACAATAGAGTATCTTCTGTGCATATGTTTTTACATAAACAGTCCGAAATCCACTAAGAAGATTACGTTCTTCTAAAACTTACATTAGTCTTTTTCCTATCATCTTCTCCATAATCTTGCTAACACAGGAAGTCAAAGGTGTATGTCGATCACTACTATGGCATCCAGGAGGTTTTTCTGTTTTAAGAATAAGAATGAAGATGGCTGTTCGCCACTCATCAAGATAAAAACTGTGTGCCTACAACAAATTATAGAAATGCAAAAGACATCTTCTCCCGTGATACGAGAGGTTTTTTAGAAAATCAAATAGGATATTATCAATGCCGGGAGATTTCTTTGGTGACGAGAGAATTTTCTCTAGTTCCCTAAAAGTAAAATACGAATTGTAGCATTCTAACTTTTCTTGATTAAAGCCGAGTTTAACTGATTTAGCGTCTATTTTACTAGCTAGAAATTCTTGGGAATAGTTTTGAGATGAACTTTTTTTTTCAAACTTTTTGCCAGCAACAGAAAAGTGATATTTGAAGATGTGCATTATAAATGCAAATTTCTGCGTTGATTGCAAAACGTTCTAATTCGGTAATCGTCATATCAAGAATTTTGGCATTGACGTGTCGCAATGGTACCTGAATGCAATTCCTATTTGTTTGCCAGTATCGAAAATGTGAATCCAGAAAATAAGTAGTATGGAAAATATATGATAAAGAACTACTTATATGATTTAATAACCAGTCTTCGAAACGAGGTCTTTTTCTTCTTTCGACTTCTCGTTCATTTGCATCATGCGTTGATTCAGTATTTGGAAAATTTTGTTGAGATGCTGGTAAACTGGATCCACATTTGGAGAAGTTATGAACTGGAGTCGTCTGTTTGCCGAGCGCCACCAATCGCGCTTGTCTGTTACAGAACACTTCCGGAATGGATAAACCTCTATTTTTACCACCTCGTATCCAGACTTCTCCTCCGCACTCCAAGTAATCAATGTCTCTTTCGTCCTTTTCTGCATACGAAAGCAAATTTTGGATGTGCTTTGAATTGAAATCCCTTCCCCAAATAATTCTTCTCTCAGTAATTCTGGATTCTTGGATTTCTCGGAGTCTGAAACACCGGCATCGATCACTTGAAAAGAAGCAGTTGTGGATGAGGTGGCCGTGATTATTTCCATATCCGAAGTACAAGCAGAAGTTGAAGATTAAAGTTCTGTTTTGTACATCCGGTACATCACCGAACCGAACGAGTATAAGGAATTTCCTAAGGTTCCGGGAAAAGCCCATAAAAACCAAACTAAGAATGATAATTAAAAAATTGAAAAAACAGCATATTAGGAAAGAATCAGGGAATAATATAATGCAAATTATTTTATAATATTTATTGAAAATCGTATGAAAAATAACAATATAAACAGTGTTATAAATAATAGAAACCAGCTACTCGTTTACAAACAGTATTTTCACCAATCATCGGTTGGTCAATTTTTGGTAGGTCACGTGGTATGCGCAATAAATATGCCATTTTCAATAATAACAAAGAAATATCGCCCCTAAGAACAAAACGGGAATTTCATAATGCACGACAAGCGTAGACAGGTCCGCTGTAGAACAAGTGCATCGTGCAGCTGGTACACCGTGACTAAAAAAAAATTACGTATTATTATAAATATTTATAGTTTGTTATCTGGCTACTAAAAATGTATAATGTTTCATTATTTTTACTTACACAATCAATTTAGCATCGATGCCTACTAATGCACACACCATGTAACCCTTTGTTACAGTGAATGCAAATTGTGCGTGATCGTCGTACAGGCCCGCCATCTTCTCTATGGCAAACAATACAAACCTTTTTCCTTCTTCCAGGAAGTTTACGAATTCCGGGACCTGTTCTACTTGTCAATGATTCACCCAGTGACCTTTCCGGATCCATACCTTTTTCCGCCATCCATTCTGTTATGGATTGTATGATACAGTTGGTATAGAATGTATGCATTCAAAACCATTCTTGAAAAAATGGAAAATACCGCTTTTTTTTCAAAACTTCAGGGTTCTCCTTTCGTCGAAATACGTATATAGCATCATATTCGAGACGTCGATACCTCTCATGTATTTGTTATAATCTTGTACTTTTGCTGGTTTCTCAACTTCTCTCTCTTGATTCCGCCTTCGAACCACAGACGTTTTATTTTCGGCTGTTCCATGTGTCGATAGAAGCAACGCATTTTTTTGCGATTTTTTTTCTCTGTATGCTAAGAGTAGAATTTCCCGATTTCGTAAATACTTGTCTTCACCCACACCTAATTTTTGTTTTAGTTGCGGTGGACAGGAGTTGCAAGTTAATTTGTAGATATCGCTGGATTTGTGGAGGTTTAGAGGATTTAATGGGTTATTTAGTCTTTGGAATATTTTGCTGTTTGTCCTATATGCTATTTTGAAATTTAATTTTCTAAATATTTTTGTGATTTTATAAATATTGTCGTCAGTGTATGTGAATGTAAGGTATTTTGTGTCCTGAGATAGTTGGGAAATTTTTTTGGGATATGATTCTGTGTTTTATTCTGTTGTAAATTTAAATTATTTCTTTGATGTTGTATCCGTTTTCTATTGCTATGTTTTTGATTTTATTGAATTCTAAGTTATTATGTTCTATTGTTAGTGGTGTGTTAAAGAGGCAATGGAGAGTGAATCTAAAGTATGCTATTTTATGTTGTTTTGGGTGGTTCCATTGTAAGGTCTAGATAATTTATTGTGTTAGTGGCATTCGTTTCTACTGTAAATTGTAAGTTTGGGTATATGTTGTTAATGATGTTTAGGATGTTGTTTTCGTTGAGTTGGGGCTTGTTTTCTAAAATGCAAAGGTTGTCGTCTACGTAATATATGTTACTATTTTGAACTGTGTGCTCAAGTTATTAATGATAGTATCTTTATGGTGTTGTAAAAATATTTCAGATAACATGGGTGAAAGGGGGAAGCCTGTGATTAGTCCGTCGTTTATTATGTAAAGTTTGTTATTAAATGTGCCACACTCAACAATACTCTGAAATATATTGTTTGCCTTGTATGCAATTTTGAAGTTTAATTTTCTAAATATTTTTATATATGTTGCTGTGAGTGTAGGTAAATGTAAGGTATTTTGCGTTTTGGGAGAGTTGTGAGTAAATTTGGGTTTTGATTCTGCGTTTCATTGTGTTATATATTTTGACTATTTCCTTTATATTGTATCCGTTTTCTATTGCTATGTTTTTGATTTTATTGAATTCTAAATCATGTTTTTCTATTGTAAGTGGTGTGTTAAGAAGGCGATAGAATGTAAATCTAAAGTAAGCCATTTTATGTTTTGGGTGGTTAGAGCTATTGTGGATTATTACGTTTTTATCCGTTGGTTTTCTGTATATATTGATGTTAATATTATTGTTGTGGATTTCTATTGTAAGTTCTAGATAATTTATGATAGTGGGGTTGATTTCTATTGTAAATTGTAAGTTTGGGTGTATGTTGTTAGTAATGTTTTGGATGTTGGTTTTGTTGAGTTGAGGGTTATTTTCTAAGATGCAAAGGATGTCGTCTACGTATCTGCTATATGTAATTACTTTGAATTGTGTGTTTAAATTGTTAATAATGGTTTCTTCGTAGTGTTGCAAAAATATTTCAGATAGAATGGGTGATAGTTTGTTGTTAAATGTGCAATAAATTGGTTTGCTGTGTTTATTGTGTCAATGATGAAGTTGAAGTGTTGTCTAGTTTTGAAGCTAGGATTTGTAAAGTTTCTTGTAAAGGAATGTTGAGATACAAATTGTTTATATCAAAAGAAAGGATTTTGTATTGCTGAGTAGGTGTGAGGGTAATGTTTTCTAATTTGTGTATTAGTACGTCCATAGTTGGTACGTATTTTTGATGTATTTATTTGGAAGTGTGATAGTTAATCATTGGACGGATAGGATGGTCTTCTGTATATATTGATGTTAATATTATTGTTGTGAATTTTTATTGTAAGGTCTAGATAATTTATGCTGTTAGTAAGGTTGATTTCTATTGTAAATTGTAAGTTTGGGTGTATGTTGTTAATAATGTTTTGGATGTTAGTTTTGTTGAGTTGAGGGTTTTTTTCTAAGATGCAAAGGATGTCGTCTACGTATCTACGATTCTTCGTAGTGTTGCAAAAATATTTCAGACAGAATCGGTGATACTCAACAATACTCTGAATAACTAATTAGTTATATCTATACATTATTAGGAAAGTTATAAGCTTAATTTATAATGATAAAAATCCTCCTCTGGATCCTTGAAACTATCTCTCTCGGCATTATTCTTGCTGGAAATAAATGCAGGCAATTAATTAAAGTTTATAATTAAAATAGTTGAAATGAGACTTCCCATTAACATAAGAACGGTGTCTTCAAGGTCCGGTTTTTTCCGGGTCTCGATGCTACCTTCTTCGGCGTTCCAGAAGACCTGAACGACCCCCTGATTATAAAAAATGAATGGAATTTTGCGAGCTGTGATGCACGCTTATTACTGAATACTAAATTAGAAAATGTAAAATGATCAAACTGCATCTGTGCACACAGCTATTGGACAACTTTAGCTTTCTGGAAGATTTTCTAAATGAGATCTGAAAGGGTGGTAATGGATGCTGAGAAGGATAAAGAAGAGGTGAAGGAAAAGGAGGTAGAAGATGGGAAGAAATACGAAGAGGTTAGTGAAGAGGGTAATTCCCACATCAACAAATACAGAGAAGTGTTATTGTTGAATAAAAGACAATTTCAATTTGGAGCTAGAATGATGCTCACTGTCGGTTTAAATACTCTTCAAGACTTTGCACCGATGGTGGAAATAAAGTCAACATCTTCTGCATTAATGCTTTCGAAAGAAGAATGGAAGAAATTCTATCACCGTCAGTGTATAATTTTTCCATTATTAACTACAACAGGAGCAGCAGCAGCTGCCACAGATGTACCAATATGTACAGCTTGCGGGCAAGAAACAAGGCTCTTGAAAACCGTGAAATTTTCCGATAGCTTTGCATATAACATCATTGGAAAGAAGAATAAAACGATAGTACTTCAGAGAGACGGTAAAAACGTTATGAATTTAAATGTGCAAGATTTCAAAAATTTAATTGAAATTAGGATGATTGTCACTTCAGCACTAAGAGCATGCAGAAGTTTAAAGTTTAATCAATTTTATTCCAATTTCCTAAATAAAATAGTATATAATGTACAACCGCATCAACCAAAACTTGAAGATATCCATATACAGGTAATGGAAATGTGTAAGAATAACGATGATGATGGTAATATTAATGCACGCGTGCTAATGGTAAAAAGAAGAGTGTGTGCAGAATGCGCGATTGAATGTTTTCATTTTACTTTAACTGGTTTTTATCAATGTTTTTGGATTAGATGATGAGAATAAGGTTATTCCCATTTATATTACAAAAGAGGAGCGTAAAAATCATATCAATTTACTCTATCTAAAGAGGCAAATAATAGTGTTCAAGGTCATTATTGTTACATTAAGGACTTCTCACAATTATGCCGCACGCAGATTACGCGTTTTGATCACGCTACAGTAATTTGTAGCACATGTATGGGACACTTTCGGCCTAATGAGATTTCGAAGCAGCACCAGCGTGATTGTGCACCTTACCATCTGCTTAGGATTGAAGTGCCAGTACTTAAATTTTCTAAACATGCCGTTCTATTACCCACACCCTTTGTCATTTATGCAGATTTTGAAAGTTTTAATAAGCCACTGATTGTTTCAGATATTGAACATGCAAGGTCATTACCAGCAAAGCTACATTTTTCAGTACTTTACGAGATAGCGGTGTCACTGATGGTGATTACAAACATGCTCAGACAGTATGGCGGGAATTGAAAATTAAAACACTTGGTAAATACACATAGGAACATACACAAAGGTACTTTGCAATCCCCTGACAGTAGGACCATTAACCAAATTGATCACATTCTAATTAACAAAAGATGGGCAAGTACTATCCTAGATGTTAGAACAATGAGAGGAGCCTGATGAGAGGATCTTGTTAAGTGTAAATGTAGATGTAGAATAGACATAAAAACACAATCTAAAGTTGTGTCCTGCTTCGCTTTTGTTACCCAACTGTTTTTTTACTTTAGCTAATGTTTGGGCATAATTGCTCCCTTGTTCATCTAGGATAAGCGCATAGCTGGGCTTGCCAGATCTTGCGCTTGCATCCTTTTCTTTTCTCTCCAGGGTGGTGTAAATGACTAAGTTTACAGTGGTCTCTGTGAAGATGGCCTGGACCATCTTCTGTAGGAATTTATTTTTTCGTTTCTGTAGGTGGTGAAGCGCAATCCAATCGGCCTCTCGATTCTCCTCTCGCAGCCTAATTAAATTGTCCCACAATTTACGGTCATCATCTCTTGTTTGTATTTTCACTAGTTTCTTAGTGGAGAATATCTGCTGGCCATCGATATTTGTGGACGTCGCTTTTTCAATATTCGAGTAGTCTTTGTTTATCGTTGCCAGTTCCGGGTATATTAGTTTTGCCTTTGCTTGAATACTTTTGTTAAGGTCTGGATCTTCTTCTTCTACAAAGATAACGTTTATGACGTTGTCTTTTACAGCTAATGGGTCCCCTGCGCGTATGTTTGTGTTCTCGAAAATTTCGTCTTTCCACTTCAAGTCACAAATGCTTTTGAAGGATTCATAGGTCATATTTTTTCCAATACTCGCAATTCCACTTTCTCTCACTCTTTTATCTTCCTCTGCCTTGGTCTGCTGGCCTACAGTTTCCTCGAGACTATCGACCTTCAGGTGAAGAACTGCCTTTTCGATTTTCAGCGCCTGTATTTCTGCTTTAAGTCGCAGATTTTCCGCGATTGTATTTGTGTTCCTGTCCTCTAGGTCTTTTATTTTGTTCTCTAGTTGTGGGTCTTCCGTATTTCCTGGTTTGCTTTTCATTTCCTTTTTAATTGTTTTAATGAGGTGGTCCATCGCTATTATACCGTCCTTCAGTGGTACGTGGACGTTTTTGTTTTCCTTTACGAAGTTTAGTTTCCCCGTTATAATCTCCGATAGCTTCTCGATTTCCTGTTCCAGCGTAACTTTCTTTCTCAATTTGCTCAGGGCATACTCTTCTCCCACTGAGTTTGACCTCACCATTTTCTTGGGTGGTGACCGACTCATCCTTGAACTCTTTCCGAAGACAGCCTCTCGTTCCAGATCTTCCCGCTGCTTCCTCTTCGCATATTCCTTTTTTACATCAATTGCTTCGGGGATGCTTGCGATTGAGCTTGTCTTACTCACTTGTTTACTGTTACTTTGCTCCCTTATGAAGCTTGTTAGGAAGTTTTCTTCGTGTTCAGTTTGCACGGTAATTGCCACTTCCGAATTCGTAGGGCGACCTGCATTTGCAGGGGGGGATTCTCCGTCTTGGACGGTACCCCCTCGGAGAATGTTTTGGTTAGTCGTGCTCATTGTTCATATTATAATATTTTGCAATTGTAGCTACTGCGAGCTGCGCGTCCTAGAGGGTCTATTAAAGTCCGGACTGGACTGCACTATTTGGTCCGCGAGGGGTATATTACTTCCCCCACACCCGTCGGCGCTAACGCCGGTGAGGGTGTCCCTATCCTCCACCTGGGACGCGCCTGGTTGGGGTTTGGCTTCCCCCTCTGGTATAGCTATGCGAGCATAGCATTGACCCAGAGTTTACAGGCGAAAAACAAAACGACTTAACATGAGAGCTCTGAAAGATCCAGACATGCAAGAGAAGATAAAAGGCAGAGATCCAGAACAGAATGGGGACAGCAATAGAAAGAACTGAAACAGGGGAACACGGCTCTCAAATAGAGAAACACTGGGAGAAAATAAAGACAACGCTAAACGAAATTGCCAATGAATACCTTGGTGAAAAGAGCAACACAAAGAAGACACCATGGTTTAATGACGAATGTGCTAGACTCATACAAGTGAGGAACGAAGCACACAGAAGATATCAACAAGCAGGTACTAGAGAAAGGCAGGAGATTTACAAAGAGGCTCGTAGGCAAGCAAATAAAGCATGCCGAAAGGAAAAGAGAATCTATGAAGAAAACAGAATCACAGAAATTGAAACGAATTTTAATGGCAACAGTACTCGGGACGCTTATAGAATACTCAAACAAATAAGACAAGGTTTTATACCGCAGACATCCCTCTGCAAGAATGAGTGGGGGGAAATAATCAGTGATGCCAAAAAAATTCAAGAGACATGGAGACATATTTTCAAAAAACGCTAAATACAACGACACACCACATAGTAAATGCCATTGAGGGTAATAATCTCCCACTAAGCCTAGAAGCACCGCAGTATACAGCTCAAATGCCAAACCAACAACAACTGGCAAATATACATTTAAACCGAGTGCCTGAGATAGGGGAGGTAAAAGATGCCATTGCAAAACTAAAGAAAAATAAAGCACCTGGAATAGACCAGATTCACGCAGAAATAATAAAAGTGGGAGGGGAAACTGTAGAAAAACACATACACAACTTATTAACAGAGGTATGGGAACAAGAGCGCATGCCAACCGAATGGACAAAATCAATCATATGCCCAATATATAAGAAAGGTGACAAACTAAGCTGCTCAAACTACAGAGGAATCTCCCTGCTTAGCAATGGTTATAAAATACTAACGAGCGTGATTAAAAGGAGACTAGAATCACTATCAGAAGAGCTCATTGGGGAATATCAAGCAGGATTCAGACTCGGCAGATCCACCATTGATCAAATATTTGTAGTAAAACAATTACTACAGAAGGGCTGGGAACATAACGCGGACATCTATATCTTTATAGATTTCAAACAAGCGTACGACTCAATCAACAGAGTGAAATTATACCAAGCGCTTGAAGAGATGGGAATTCCAGATAAACTAGTATGTATGATTCAGCTCACAATGATTAACTGTACCGCCCAAGTAAGAGTGCAAGGCGAACTCACTCGCGAACTGACGTACCAACAAGGACTGAAGCAAGGGGATGGGCTGGCTCCAACCCTCTTCAACCTCGCGCTGGAGTATACCATCCGAAAATCGGGAGCTGGTAGAAGAAACATGCTTACAACGAATCTTACGCAAATAGTTGCGTATGCGGACGATATAAACCTGATGGCCTTAACAAACCAAGCTGCACAAGAGGCCTACTTACAAATAAAAGAGGCCGCAAAAGCTATAGGCCTACAAATTAATATACAAAAGACCCAAATCCTAACGCAATCGCGAAGAGACCACACGCGACCAATAATCGTAGAAGACGCTTTAGAGCAAGTGAACAACTTCACATACCTGGGCACCAACATCAACAACGTAGGACGAGAAGAGGCAGAAATAAATGCCAGAATCATGAAAGCAAATAAGGCCTATTTTGCTCTACTACACGTCTTCAAATCAAAAACACTACACAAGCATACA
>JAODIE010022534.1:0-18748 GCA_027575565.1 Diploeciton nevermanni
TGCTTCTGTCAGATTTCCGCATCTTTTTTGATTATCTCAGTGATTAGTTGAGTCTGGAGTCTGAAATTTTACTCAGTTTCTTTCTGCATCATCCTTTATAGAATGCCAGTAAGTTTGGATCAAAATTCAGGTAATTGTGGAAATTGGGGGGTATATGTCCAAAGAGGCGGAGTTTAAGTTGCGGCTGACGTCACGACCACGTGCTCCTGTCTTATTTTTATATTCTTTTTGATATCTCGACTGATAGTTGATTCTAAAGTTTGCAACTTAAATCAGTTTCTCTCTGAATCACTTTTCAGAGATTACCAGCAAGTTTGTATCAAAATTCAATAATTTTTCTAAAACTAAATAAAACACTCCAACTATATTTTGCAGTTTGCTTTAATATAAAAAGCGATAAATCATCATGAAACTTGTGTGTTCTCAATAATTAGTAATTGTTGTTAGTATTGACTCAAGTCTTTTGCGTTTCATTAGCAAGTACACGTTTAGGCGAGAAAGTAATACGAATCACATTTTTTGCTTATCATCTAATTTCATTCCTAACTTATTATCAGCCGCCAATCTCATTACGTCCATCACTCTCATAATAATCCTCAGAATCCATAAAATCTGTTCAATCTCTCCATATTCTTACAGCGCTAACACTTAAAATATCAATTCCGCTTACAATTACAATACGTCTAATTATTATCCATCGGTGTTTTGTTTTTGTCTTTCTCTATTCCTTCCATCAACGTAACTCAATTTTAACTTAGCTTGTATATTTACAACCCCTTCAATGGTAAACTTAACTGTTCATGCAATAGAATCTCATCATATTTAATACAAGCCATCGCTATCTCAATTCTGGTTCTAAGCTAACCATAACTACGGCTCAGGTTCAGTTCTGTTAGCATTGCCGCCATCTTGGGTATATTCCTCCTCGCTCAAGAACTTCAGAAAAACCTGCTCCAGAGTGGTCTGACTAAAACTGTACTCAACGATGTCCAATTCCTGTTTAGCTCGTTCTAGCCGTGAAAAGCAAGATGCTAGAGAAGGGACACTATTCTGTGGGACGCTAAAAACGAATCTATCAGCAAAACTCTCCACCAGCTTCGATTCTGGGAAGAGTTCATCGACGAATTGCTTTAGATCAGCATGGGCATCCAGGGAGAATTCGGAGATTGAAGCAGAATCTTTCGATGGGGAGATTGCAGTGTCAACAGTAGGAGTACGATCACCTCCTTTATGTTTCACTTCGAGGGTGTAACCAGCTCCGTACATGTTCTTAAGATGTTGAGTCGAACCTAAACAGCGGAGTTCGCCTTGCACCATGATACCTACTCTCGAACACAGAGCATCTGCTTCTTCCATTGAGTGAGTCGTAAGTATAGCACCTCGCGAACCCTAAAATGGGTGCTCATGTTAGTAACGACAGCATAATTAATAAGAAGACTGCTTACTTGAAAACTAGCTAGGATTGTATCCCATAAGAATCGTTTGCTTCTTGGATCCATTCCTGTTGATGGTTCATCCATCAGGACCACTTTAGGATTTCCGATACTAGCCAAAGCAAACGATAGCTTTCTTCTAGTTCCACCTGAACATTGTCCAGCATGTTTGTTAGCATGTTCTTTGATCTGCAAATCATTCAGATAACTCTCAATCACCTGCCTTCGTTGCTTCCTTGGGACTCCTCTGATAGTGGCATAGCATTCCAAATGTTCTCGCACAGTGATATTCTTCCACAAGGCATCATGCTGTGGACAATATCCCATCACTTTGAAAGCCTCCGACAAGTTCGAAGTAACGCTATGCCCTCCAATCTGCACCTTTCCTCGTGTAGGTGCTTCCTCTGCGGTGATAATCTTCATGGTTGTGGTTTTTCCAGCACCATTATGTCCGAGCAGGCCGAACACCTCCCCGGCGTCTACTGCAAGCGACAACGATTTAATGGCAACCTTCGTTGGTCGCATATCTTCACTCTCGCAACAAGAAGAGACTCGGGAGAGGCAAGACTTAGCGCAGTATTCCTTGTGCAGATTTTGTACCATCACCACTGGAGGTGTTTGTTGCGAGGCGTCCTTTAAAATAGAGGCTACTTTCTGCCGTTCACATTTCACATCTAAGTCTTCATGTTCGCCAAGGTCAATATAATCTTCCACTTGGTCTGTTTGGGTTTTACGCAGTTGGATCATCTTCAGGGCTTCTTCGACATTGCCACTGCTGCAGATTGAGTCGAGAAGTATGAGAAGAAGGCCTAGCACTGGAATACTGAACAGGGTGCCGGCTATCATGGAGATGATTTCTTCAGTCATGTAGTCTTTCAAGGTAGGCGTCACGCAAGCACTGTTGATGGTGCACATTAAGTAGACGCGTTGCACGTAGTAGATGATGGCGTATGGGACGTACATTGGGTTTAAGATGGAAAGGACGACGTGAAGGATGAAGGGTGCTTTACCACCTGAAACACACACAGCATCTTAAGAAAGATTATTAAGCAGTAGAGTTGGATGTAACATGAAAAGGTCATTACCAAGTCGAAACATATCCAAGCCAACAACCAGAAAGAACGGCATGCATCCCACACTAGTAGCAATATGTGGCAATAAGGCCTGCGCCGAATCGAACCGATCAAATATATAGCTCAAGCAGGTGTTGTACAAAATGGACGCCGGACAGTACAGCATAGTCAATCCACACAGAGTGATTAAAGCAGGAGCTTCACTCAAAGCCGGAATGTCAAAGAGGATGACAATTGCAAGCACTGCGGACATGATCAGCATCAAGACTGAGGACAAGACGGTGAAGTAACTGAAAAAGTACAATCCGAAGCCTAATCCATTGACTCGTAGTTGATTCTTAGCGCGGATCTGTCTATCATAGACCATATCAATTGCTAGATTACCGGGAACCAATACGAAGATCATTCCGACAAAGAGAGCTGTTAATACCACTCCCAGATTGAACCCTTCTGGCTGTCTAGTTTGCGGTAGTTGCCTCACGGACGTTTCAATCGGAGACCATGTGCCACGTGTAAGACGATCATCCGATAACCATCTGTAGACGACATTGTTTATCAAGTTGATTAGAATGGGCAAGGAGTGGGTGTAGGTATCGTTGTAGATCAAAGTAAAAGCCATTTGTTGTGAGCTGCCATTGTTAATTGCCGTT
This sequence comes from Diploeciton nevermanni, assembly GCA_027575565.1. Classification (NCBI taxonomy): domain Eukaryota; kingdom Metazoa; phylum Arthropoda; class Insecta; order Coleoptera; family Staphylinidae; genus Diploeciton; species Diploeciton nevermanni. The sequence goes on from JAODIE010022534.1 coordinate 3,157, forward strand.
TGGTTAGGGAAGGATCGAACGTTGATCGCACCCATATTAGGCCTGAGGGTCAAAAGACTCGAGTAATTCCCATTGTAGTTGATCAACTTTGCTACGCCCATGATTTCAAACTGGTCCAAGAATGGATTCAGATCCACCATGGTTTGATTATACACAGCTAGACTGCTTTCTTTGTTGTAGAGGGTTGTATCTAACATGATGGAGGACTTCTGCTTGGGAACGGTTGAAAGTTGGATGCTCTGTCCGTACAATGACAATGCAGCTAAGCCCAATGGTAGGATGACCATTAAATAGAGTTTCTGAATGTCTCTGATTAAGCGCAGGCATCTGAGCTTGATCAGGGCGAAGAAAATCTCGAACGAGTTGGGCGTACACTTCATGGTCATGAACGCATTGCTGAAACCAGGCGTTGGCGGTGTTTTATCTTCCAGAATTGAGTCCAGGCCATTGCAATCTCCTCCACTCGGCGTTAATTTACGTTTGTCTTTCAGGTCTGCTCTATCTAAATACTCGTCATCTTGTTTGTCTTTGTCCACATCAAAAGATTCGTTCTGTAAGGAATGGTAACTTGTGCTTTTACTCTGCAAACTCAGGGATCTTGATAGAGCCCTATTTCGGACCATCTTTTTTGATAGGTTATCTACATTTTCGACAGGAGGAATCTCTTCTTCGCCTTCTTCAAGACTCTCCTTTTCAAGATGTAAGAAAACCTCTTCTAAGGTGGTCATTGAGACCCCGTAACAACTAATACCCAACCTAGAAGTCCTCGAGTTGATTTCGGACTCGATTGCTGCAAACAACGCTGGAAAATGATCGACTGCATTGTGGGGTAGAATAAAAGACAGTTCTCTACCGTGTCTTCTGGCTTTCTCTGCTTTAGCGACGTAGGATGTGACCAATCTGGCAATTGCATGCTCCCTACAGCTTCCTTCTAGCACCAAGGTTAAATGATATCCAATTCCAAACTTGTTCTTCAAAAACAATGAACTTCCACAACATCTGACCTTTCCCTTGGAAACCACTGCCTTTCGATCGGCCAAGATGTCCGCTTCGTCCATAAAGTGGGTAGTTAACAGGATGACCCTCCCGTGCCTTCTGTTTTGCAACACAGACCACATGTGTCTTCTAGAGTAAGGATCAACTCCAGCCGTCGGCTCGTCAAGGATTATTATCTTAGGATCTCCGATTACAGCAATTCCTACCGAGAGCTTTCTTTTTTGACCGCCCGATAAGTATCTAGATGGTACATCTGCACTAGAGAGGAGATCGACGTCTTTTAGAGTTTTGCTCACTTCCTGATCTCTTAACATAGGATTAATACCCTGGAATAATTAATGGAAGGTTAATCGGTAATGCAAAAAATGGGTGGGGTTTACCTTGACCGCAGCGAAGAAATGGAGGTGTTCTCTTGCAGTAAGGCAATCAAACAAGATGTCATGTTGCGGGCATACTCCAGTAATAGACCGCACTTTGTCCATGTCATTGGGGTCTCTGATATCATACCCGAAGATGTATGCAGTCCCAGATGTGGGTTTAGTTAAGCCAGTCAACATGTTGAATAGCGTGGTTTTGCCAGCTCCATTATGACCTAAAATGGCTGTGATTTGCCCTTCGTAGATGGTGAGATTAATACCATTAACTGCTTTATACTTTCCTTTCTGAAATGAATCGCAGTGATTAACAATTGCTTAAAAAGATGTAGTGCAAGGGGATACCTTGAATGATTTACAAAGATCCACAATTTTTATAGATTCTCTTCCTTTCATTTCTCTTGTTACTGGTTCTACATCTCCTGACGTTATCCCAGCGCTATCTAGATAACCCCCACTGCCAGTTGCGTCGAGATGTATGCCAATTTCATGACCATTGCAATCATTGCTACTTGTACCATTGCCGTTTCCAATCACATTGACCGAAACCGTTGAGTTGCCATTTATCAACTTGGCATCTTCTCCTCTTTGATCCCTCTTTAAGGTTTCTGTACTCAAGCTCTTTCTGATATTGACTCCAACGCCGTTGGTAGCAAAATCCACTTTCTTGGGACACCAGTACGATGGCTTAAAGCAGAATATTGGACTTCTCTTAACACCATGCTCACTTGGAATGACACTATCAAAGTAGTAAGCTAGCGCCCCATAAACCACAATGTCTACGCCCATCATAATCATACTCCCCGCAAAAGGCATCCCACCTTTCGAATCCGTACTCCAGATATTCCCAAAGGTAATGCCTTCTCCCTTCAGATCTAAAACAAGCGCTTTGTCCATTGCTAGGGCATACCCTGAACTGCTCACCAATGAAATGAACCAGAAAGCAAGCTCGTTGGAATCCTCGAGGAATATCTGCAAGAAGTAGAAGATACTCATGATGTTGACGGCAAAATTTCCCAAGATCCCGGCTGTTCTCGATTTGTCAAAGAAAGGCGTAATCATGAAGGCAAACATGACCACTGTCAACGCGTACAAGAAGGTCAAGATGAAAATCAGTAGCATGTTGGTATGTTGGAACACATTCAAGAAATAGATCAATAAACAACACGTCGCTGATAACCATAATACAAAGACAGCGTAGATAATAAACCAGGACAACCAGAAGACAGAGTCTCTCAATCCCATAATCTTCATACCTTCTTTGATCTTGTTCTCTTTTTCTCCCACGATCAACATAAGAAGGTAGGTGATGAATTGCGAGACGGACATGACCATATACAGCGGGATCACCATTCTGAAGGCTACGATGATGCTGGAGGTATACGCCTCTTTCGGGAACATCATCAATTGAATATTGGGGATGGATAAGTTTTGAATGCCAGTATCAAGTGTGATCTTTGTGTAGTCCAAGAGAGATTGCAGAGCGACAAAACCAGAGTAGTAGTATTTGTTGACCGGACACGTGTCTCCGAGTTCCATGGGAAATATCTCCGAGATCTGTGTATTGAGCATAGTATTCGAGGTGTAGCGACAATGCGCTGGAGAGCTGTACCTGGTTGTGGTAGATGGAGTATCAGCTGTGTTTGGATTCGTGCGGATCTCATACTTTAGTGGACCATTGATGGGACCCTCGTATTCATCAAATAACACCACGATTGCAAACAGAGAGGGGTTCTTCCAGTACGCTTTAAGCATTGTTTCCTTCGATTCAAAACCTATCCAATTGATGGGTTTGCTAGATCCATCCTCCGATGTGGAGTTGAACGGGTCACCTCTTTTTGATCGATGATGCTCGCTATGTTTATCGTGGCGGTCAAAAGCATGTTTCCAATGATGGGACTGGTTAAGCTCAGTGGGACCTTCAATTACTTCCACGATATCCGCGGTAACCATCTTCTGGAGTTTATCAGCATGTTGCTCTTGATATTTTGCCCACAGAACATCAACATTCTCTAAGAATAGCAGCACTTCCGAGGTGTTAGGCACTACGGCAATAGGGTGATCTCGCCACAAGCGAAAGTCTTTGAAGAGTGAAGCGTGTCGATGTTGAGGCGTTTCCATCGCAGGAAAGTTTGGATTGGGCATTAGTAACTTGACCAGAATTAAGATACCCAGCGAATATAATGGTAACAGCACTTCCTGCAACATCAATGAGCATCAGATAAGCTCAAGTGTAGTCTATGATAACTTACAGCAGTTGTCCGTCGTTTCTCCCTTTTCTTTAGCAAAATATTCTTGACTAGTGATGCCTTCAGTTGACTCCAGTACAACTGGGTGCCCTCAAGTTTCTCCATGATAGGTGTGCCTAACTTAGCTTAGCATTGATTTCATTAATCGTAGTTTAACACTAATGCACTGCATGCAAAATCGTACTAGTTTATGATATATTCCTTAAGGCGTTTTTCACACGCAGGTTTTATTTTCGAGCAATTTTCACCTATAACTACATATTATTTAACGTGCGTTAATTTAGTAATTTCTATGTTTATGTTTAGTTTTTGCTTTGATTGTGATGAGACTGGCAACTTGTTTCAGTTAAGCTTAGTTAATAATTTAGTTTGTTGATTCGAGTAAAATTTCTTTAAAACATTCGCCGTTTCTGCACACCTTAGTTGCTCTGGACATTTCTCTGAAACCAAGTTTCACTCCTTCGGATAGCTTCTTCCGATGTCCTTACATTTTGCTTCCATTGCTCCCTCAGCTGCAAACAAACAAGTAACGTGTTGTTACGCCATAACACTTTGCATCTTACGCTGCACTGTGCTGTTTATTGCATCACACTACACCCGAATTAATGCACTTCTCTATCCCCAAGTAATGTTTATTGTTAGTTCTATGTGATCTAGGTCAATCTGCTGGTTTTTCTTACGGAGAATTTATTGCACCTATGGTCGATTGCGGTAGATATGTCGATGCGGGGTTGTTGTGCGCGACAATGGTCGCCCTTCGCTCGTGGCGGCTACGACAGTGGCGGCGGAGTCGATCGATAAAAGGCACACAAACACACTTTCAAGCTCTCAGGGCAAAAAGGACAGCAGGACAGAACCACTCGAGCTGCAATCGGTTCAAGTGGAAGAAGAGAGCTAGAACCAGGAGGTGGTCAGGAAGGCCTACACGAACTCAAGTCAAAGTAGCAAATGGGTTCGGGGATGATATTTGCGCGATATTTTCTGCAGTTTTTTCTTGGTTTAGTTGGCGGTTCAGTTCAAGGGTGGGGGCGGTTTAAACATGGATTTAGGTTGGAGTTGACCTAGTGACGGCATGTGTATTCGATAGGTTGATATTTTAGGGTAGACTTAAGATCGAATTTTGATTTGATTTGAGTACTAACTACATTTTGTACCATTTTAAAGTCTGGATTTATTGTTTGAACAAAGAACACCTCTTCGTTATTTAGCTTTCCCTTTAGTTCGTAGACTAATTGTAGGGCATTTAAAATGCACCCTTTCTCATTGACATTTTCACTTCCTTTATTTTTTCCGCCATTCCACGTTTTCTCTTTTCCAATCTGCGTATCTCAATAGTTATAATTTATACTACACTGTAATTAGTCTTCGCTTTATACTACCCTGGCAGTTTTTCCGATTTCTCTGTTTTTCCTACTAGAAAGTGTAATTATTGAGAATTGACAATCAGGTTGAACTTGTTTCCCTTCCCTTTTATCTTAATAGACTATTTCCATGAGCTACTTAATGGTTGTTGTGTTGTGAAAGAGGGGTAGATACTTATCTGGCGCCACACGCGATTTTACTGCGTATTTTGTGCGAGACAGAAGAGATACTTGGGGTGCATTTTTTAGTGTTTCTATAGAGTTCAGCATGTTTTGCACGTTAGGGTCGTGCATAATGGATTATTGTCTGCTATCAAATGAAATTAATTGAGAAGCTCTCCCTAGGAAGTTGTAATTTACACTAAGTACTCACATTTTATGGATTTTTTCTTTTCATTACGAACCAGGAACTAAGAATGTAATATCATCTAGCGCATTCTTTAATAATTAGCAAGAGTGTGAAGATGCAACTGATTTTTGAACCTAGTGACATTTTCACTTGTCTAATTTGACAGGAAATGCAGATTACATCAGTTCTATATTATGCTGTTGCCTCTTGCCAAATATATGAGTTGGAAGAAAATTATAGCCATGGTTCAGTCAATAGTAACGAAGTGTTTAAGATAGTTTATAAGATAATACAATATAAGATAACAAAAATATTTCGAAAATTAAACTTCAAAATTACCTACAAGACAAACAACAAGATATTCCAGAAACCCATTAAATCCTCTTAACATCCACAAATCTAGCGGTATTTACAAGTTAAGTTGCAAGTCTTGTCTATCTATTTACATAGGAAAAACTAACAGAAATTTTCAGATTAGGTTTGCTGACCACCTAATTAAATATTCACACGCAGGTAACAACATAGATTCAACACTAACAATATTAAAAACAGATAACCCTTCAGATCTACAAACATAAACCAAGTAATCCAAAACTCCCTAATGAGCACACCCAGTCATACAATTCCAGACAATCTTTAAACCCTTACGACTAATCTCATAATCCTCCAAATACCCATCCCCGACAGAAGAAACAACTGACCACCCTCTACTCAATAGAACTAATCTAGAAGCTAAATAAATCGGTAACAATCAGAAATTACTCCATACTGAAGAAGGCAACATGCCTTCAACGTTTTACCAAGTGACTAAAACGTACGTGTTATAGTAAAGTTTGAACAACATAAGATTATAAGTTGTTATCCTTGTAAAGATTGTAAAATGTTGCGACATCTAGATTGAATGTTCTGACTTATGAAAATAAGGGTTGCTACCACCAATTAGGCAGTGATATACTCTACTAAAGTGTGATCCTAGTGGTGACCGTGTGGCCTAATGGACAAGGCGTCGGACTTCGGATCCGAAGATTGCAGGTTCGAGTCCTGTCACGGTCGGCGGGTCCTCTTTTATTTGTCACTTTCAATGGAGTAGAAGTGACCAATTAATGTCTCAACTCTTGGCTTGTACAAGCATGTTTCTTTCATGTAGCATTTAAATTCAATCAGAATATATGGACGTTACTTTGCTCACTTACCGGTTTCAGACGATTCTCCGATACCAGATGAACCGGTAAAGCAAATGTTGCAATTGTTAACTTGTGATTACATCCAAATGTGCTGGTTGTACAACAAGAAGAGTATGTTATCTGAAACGGTGACTTTTGAACTTTGACCGTGTGTTACGACATTCGCCTTCATTCAGTAATAATAAGAAGAAGAGCCTTATTTGTTGAGTATGGTCACGAAAGGTTTATATTATTGATTGCGTCGATGAAATCAAATCAATTAAAGTGAAGTAATATTAATTACCTAACTCAACTCATTTAAATTAAGTTGCTTATGTTACAACACTAGCATCTTCTTTAATTTAGGGGTAGCCACCGCATGCGTTCCTTTGCAACTTTTCGAGGGGCCGCCCGAAGCACTTGCATAATTCAAGAAAAAAACAACAATAAACTTATAGCGTAAGCGTGTAGTTACTGCTGACAAATTATTGTTCGCTTTGCTTTTTCAACTACGCTGCACCTTGAGGTACAAGGGTCTATTGTTCCACTGTGTGTGTGTTTTCTAAATAAATTTGTGTAGCGCTCTGCAATAATTATTTACAATGCTTGCAGAAACGAGTACGATGTAAGTAGATTATCATTACTTTTCGATTGTGTTCAACATTCCTTATGTTAAGATAAATTTACTCACTTATTGTTTAAGATTTCGGCTTGCTGATACATACCGAAGAAGTTTTATTCACATAATGAATATTAAACACTTCGTGACCACATTCTACAATTTCTCTCTAATTTGGCGCTGCATTCGATTATGATTAATGCAGCAGAAATGAGATATTTAAGAAGAGAAGAACTAAGAATAGAGAGTATAGGGAAGTGCATAGAGAGAGGTCGCGGAAAGCCAAGGAAATAATGGAATGAGACAGTAAGTAAGGAATATATTAGGGAGGAGAGGGGTAAAGTCCGCGTAAGACACAACAAAATAGAAAAGGTTTGCAAAAAAAAATAGGATAAAAAGCAGAAGGGAATGAATACAACACCATATGTCGTTATCTATCAAACCAAAACCTCATCCATCTCCAACCACTCATTCGATATTTGTTGATTATCCATCAACAGGAGAGGGAGGATGTGATCTCTACGTAATCCATGGTGGCCAAAACACACATGCTGATCTCAACTTTCTTCCTTGTGGATTTTTGACTTTATCTGGGAGCGTATTAATAAGTGCGTAAGTCTTACGTAAAATCGAAACTTGAGGAAAATTCTTTGATTGGTGTAAGGGAAGAAACGATTATCAAGACATCTTTTACATAAATCAATAATAATAATAATACAACGTCGATTGTTGTATAATCTATTTGAATTCTTGAATCGAACTTCATTTCTAACAAAAGTTCAGTTGGCACTTGAACTAGGGACTCTCAACAGTTATCCGCTTCCGGATTGATTGTGTTAATAAAGGACCATTTGTAAATAACCGGGATAGCTACCGAGTAGATTAGGTATAATATGTATTTGTTGTTGAATAGATTCAGGACAGATCCTCAAGAGCAATTGTAAAAATTAATAAGTTAGTTTCTCAACGTTTATATAGTGTCAATATTAGTAATTTATCGCAGCAAAGTGAAGTTTTCATTATATGAATTAACTCAATGTTTAGATGATTATTTCTTAATTTTCCACTCACTCAGAGCGTGAAGGTTTCACTTGAGTAGTGATGGTTTGCAGAAACGCTCGTAACTTCTTAATTAAAAATAATAACAAACCACCATAAAGTATTTTACAATAATGCAGTGTTCTTTCAAGCTTAAATCTATTTTAATTTATTATAATAAAAAATTAAACAATACACAATTACCCATCAAATAGTTATAATTACTCCAAATCAACTGTAAATAAATATAAAACAGTGCAATATATGTATAATTATGAAGAATCATCTTTCTTCTCCTTGTAAATAACCACTCCTTTTGCTATCAGATCTGGTATCTCAACTGCTAACCAAGGACCTAACTGAAATGTTGCAAATGCAAATAAGTTTAATTGGCATACAATAATTTTAAGACTTACACCAAGGGCCATAGCATGACTAATACCAAACTTTGGCACATTTCTTGCCCACAATGGTTTGAAATGATCACTCAGACAAATCTTGCCACCTCTGTACATCTTTGCTGTCTTTCCATCAAGTTCAGGAAGAGCTATTTCAGGTGATGTCACTGGGTATGTTATTGGAATCTAAACATAAAAGAGTATTAGCTATTTCTACTGTCATTATTATTTGAGTTTACTTACATCAAATTCAATATCAAACTCATACTTGAGTAAATCATGGATGTACCAACACTTCCCAAACCATTTGGTGCCTTCTTTGTTGGATTCCAATCGGAACCAATCATTATCAGCTGCTTTGTTGTTTTGTACATACTTAAAACAAACCCAAGTCATTAATCTCAATACATTTTTAATGATTTTAATTGCAATAAAGACATTCTTACCTTGATCAGTGATTGATATTCTTCTTTAAGTCTTTTCGCCCATAATTCTTTTTCCCTGGGACCAGCCTTTGTTTGCAAAAGAGGAATACTGCTAAGAGTCTTACGTGTACCTTCGTCAACCATTTCTACGTTTTGAGCTTAACTTATCAAATGAGTTCAGAAATAATTTCTTGTTTGAAAGTTGAACATCTGCTTACAAGAATAACCTGAAACGGGATGATTGACGTGTACTTTCAAAGCAGTTCTGTACAACTAGTTGCCTATGGTTCAAAAACAAAATCAAATCACTTAAAAATTTGGTTTATTTTAAGCTGAATGCGCTTTTAAAACCCAAAGCTTATAAATAGCAGTACCTAAATGCACCAGTAACTTTTCTAACTATTTTTATTAATTGATATAAACTTCTACACCACATAGAAACTAAATTTTAATTTTCAAAGCTTTTAATTCATTTCTTTATCTCAATCCCATACTTCTCTATGCCTCAAATGTCCTAATCTTGATTCAATAGTGACATTATCTTTAAATTGCTTTTTTGTTTGATTAAATGCATCAATTCTGGCTTTTTGTTTGCCTAATGCTTGAGAATGTCCATAAGATTGTTCCTAAAATAAAAAAAAAAATAGTCTTCACATAGGAACAAGTTAATAACTCCAATAAATAAAACTTACAGCAGTTAAATATGAATGTCTCAAGTAGAACATATTCTTCTCTTCAATTTCCCAGGCATTTTTCAACTTCATTACATCAGATAGTGTTACAGGTTTGACTATTCGATCTTTGCCGCGGTAAATGTGACCATTGGGCATGTGTTTACGACGAAAAAGCGCGTAAAACAGACGCATCTTTAGACTGTATTTTGTAAACAGTCTAACAAATATGAATCAGTTCAATAAATAATTTCGGCTTGTCGGATTTGATATAAATATAACCTTAAAGCACGATGGGTGCACAAGAAAGTGACATAAAATACGAGTACTTACGATCGATTACGAAGTTAAAAAAAAAGTTTCTTGATTAATTAAACAATTTTGAATCTATTACACATGCTTACAACATATTACGTTTATATTTTTAAATTAATGTCTTATATATAATGTGTTTGAATAGTGCTTTGATGCGTTAGAAAGTTTTATTTTTAAATATTTTATTGACATGTGGGCGGAATATATGCCATTTGAATTCTTTACTTCTTTGGTGCGCCACTAGTGCAGCACTAGCGGCGGCTGTGTGGCTAAGGTTGACGAAAATTACGATTAATTCAATAATTTATATTAATTTCTATTAATAATAAACAACACTAGTGGCAGCTAATTATTAACAAACACTCTACACTTCGCCAAAACCTTGGTGACCCCGGTGCCTCTTTTAGCGGTCCCCGCATGCAAGCGCGTCTGGAACTCACTGGCCGAGCAACACACACGAGGAGGCGGCGGAAAAATGTCGAACCGGGGGCCCCATGCACAGGATTCGCTCGTGATCGAGCGACGGCTTCGGCCCATTTATGGTAAATACCAAGAACTACCAACAAAATGATTGCCATACGGAAAATAAAAGTTTATCATGGACTAACCTTTAAGCAAGATTCATGCACATTTATTCTATTCTTATTCAATTTTGAACATAAAATATTTGGAGTGAACATCCTTGCTAATAATTTATGAATATTTATAGATTGGCTGGATGTTGGGAGTTATAAGAAAGCCATGCAAGAATGTGATAAAGTGCTGAAAAAGAGCAGCAATCTTCATCGGGTCAAGGCATTGAAAGCTTTGGCTTTACTTCGAATGGGAAAAGAAGGTGAATGTCATCAAATTCTCAGTGCATTAGCTGCTACTAAGCCTACAGAAGAAGCTACACTTCAAGCAATGACAATGTGTTATAGGGAATTACAACAATGTAGGTTTTAAACGGTTTACATCATTGAAAAGTTAGTCTTGTGTGTGTAAATATTGTATTTTTATAGTGGACCAAGTTTGTACACTCTATGAGGAAGCAGTCAAAGAAGATCCTAGCAATGAAGAGCTTCAATCTCATCTTTTCATGGCATATGTAAGAATGTCAAACTACAAGTGCCAGCAACAAGCTGCCATGACTTTGTATAAGCTACAACCAAAGAAGCCTTATTACTGTTGGGCTATTATGAGCATAATTTTACAAGGTGATCTATCACACGACATCTAAGCACCGTGATAACTGATTTCTATGTTTTAGCTGAGCGTGGTGAGGGTAAAAAAGATGAAAAGAAGCACTCATTACTCTTGTCTCTTGCCGAACGTATGATTGACAAATTGGTGCAAGAAAACAAAATGGAAACAGAGCCTGTACAGCTTTACATCATTATTTTGGAAGCACTGAAGAAGTATGACAAGATTGTAGAGGTTCTTGAAGGACCATTGGGGGCTAAACTGGCTGGTGAGATGGTACATAACAAGTTGCCTTACCTTATCAAATTGAAGAAGTGGTCTAGTGTTAATATTATGTGCAAGAATATTCTTTTACAAAAGTAAGTACCTCTAAACTAATCAAAATTCATTGTGAAAATGCCGATGCGGGGGAATTTGTGGGGATTTCTATTTGCCTCTAATTGGTTTCAGTATGGATCGTTGGGATATATGGAAACACTACCTCCAATCTATTTTTGAACTCAAATCATCACCTACATCCAATGGCAATCAAGATAGGGACCCCGACGTGGATCCAGATGACACTCCAGAGAAAGCCCATGAATTCATCTGTAAACTCGTCGAAAGCGGCGCTGGATTCTCGCTCCGTGGTCCATACCTAGCACGTTTCGAACTCGCGCAACTCCTCAACACCAACAATCATCACCAGCACCTCAATCAACTTCTTGGCGACGTCGGCGATTTATTCGTGGAGTACTTCAGGAAGTTCGGACATAAACCATGTTGTGTCTCGGATCTTCGCAACTATCTTCACTTGCTACCAGCGGGCAAACGACTGGAATTGGCTGGGAAGTTGGTGAAGGAAGTCGGAATTAGCGCGATGAGTGTGCCACAGTCTGAGGATCAAATGCAACGACATATCTGCGCACTGCAATTGTCACGACTTTGTGGCAGTCACAAAGAGTTGCAGTACGAGCATGCCATGGCACTGGTGACGGCGTTTGCATTTCACTATCAGCATGGGTATCAGAATTTCGGCAAGGAGATGCTGCAGACTGAGCAAGGACCGAGTGATGCGTACGTGTTGCTGGCGGCGCACTTATTGTTTGATCTGTATGTCAAGAGTGAATCGACGAGGCCGTTGTTTCTCGCGTTAATGTTGCTCAAGAAGGCGATTGGGCATTGCCCGAGTAATTTTCATATCAAATTGTTGATTTTGAGGATATATCATGTTTTGGGTGAGTTGGACACAGATTTCACAAAGTTTCTGATTGGTGGTAACGGTGTTTGTTTGGAAGGGTATTAAATACGTCGTTGTGTTGTTACAGGGTCTTATGTGGATGCAAATAATGTGTATGAAACTTTAGATATTAAGCACTTGCAATTAGATTCAATGTGTCATGTGCATTGTGCACACTTGGGGATGACGGGACATTATACGACGGCGGCGGCTTTGTTTGATACCACTTTAAAATTCTTCAGCTCAAATTATAGAGATGTGAGTAGTCAACCTATGAGATATTCTGGTAATTACTACTCAATTTGCATTCTAGAGTTCTGAACACTTGACATTTTCATACAAATTCGGCTCCTTTCTGAAACTGACTGAATTCATGGATTTTCGTGAACGCATGAACAATAGCTTCCACTACACCAGCGTTGCCGTTGATCGAATGTTTCTTTCTCTCGAGCAGTGCGCCACATCCGATGCCATTTTCCAATTGGATACTATTCCGCGCGATCACCCCGTCGAATGGGAGCTTATTAGGTCGGATCTGTTCAACGAAAATAATTCAATACGTAAAATGTAAGTGTTGCTTGTATGTCTTTAGGAATAACAGTGATCTAAGTGTGTACGTCTCCTGGGATCCGGAACGAACCGTATCCGCACTGGAACAATGGCCTGAAAACGAAGCAATCTATGAACAAGATGTGCATTTGCTCAAACTGCGCGTTGCAATCCTCTACTGTGTTAATACAGCTTTACAACTGATCAAGTGTGAGAAGAAGGAACAATCGGAGAAGGCGAGAGTACAATTAGAGCAGCAGATTGCAAATGCGGAGAGTACGCAAAGGGATATCGAAGGAAAACAATATAGAGCAGTCAAACAAGTAAGTTTGTTAAAACGCTGATTACAACAAATGAATGTGGAATTGTTAATTAATTGTAGAGATCTCTGAGTATATCACAACCATCACGACTGGAGATTTATCAAAGCACGTGTTATCATCGAATTGTCCTCAATGGCTTTAGACTTATTGCTGCACTGGAAAAAGACGAAACTGCATCATGCCAATCAGCAATAGCAACAACGAAGACAGAGTTTGATGGTTTAGTGACGAAAATAGTTCAAATTTTGGATGGGAGCTGGCAGAATGGAAAAGCCGATCCTTTTCTGCATAACAGGAGAGACATTCAGATGTTGTGCAATTTTGTTGAGGTAATTTTTCGAATACATCCTATTTATATTTCATAATGTGAATTATTTTCTGCAGATCACCTCAATACTAGTTTTAACCCTTCTTACCTCCTTGGAAGTTACCCGTGCCGCCTCCCACGGCGGCAGGAAGAAGAAACAAGACACCAAGTGGCGCGACGCGGTGCTCGGTCTAGTCATAGCGGTGCGTGACGATGTAAAACGCGTCGACGGCGCCCTCGATGAGCATCCAACCGCCCTTCACATTAAATCTTCTAATGTGGATGCAGACGGTGTAGAGGTTGCGCCAACTAAAGCCAGTGATTCGCCAACAGAGAGGGCCCTGAAAGAAATAGTTGAGAAACTTGGTACGTTAAATATCACCGCCGCTGATAATGATGCCATCGTGGAGTCTCTCAAAGCGTCGAATGAGATGGCCGTGCGGGAAATACGCGGCGTCTTAAAGAACAAGTTGAAATTGCTGAATGTCAATAGCTAGTGGCGATATTTTCGGTGAATATGGAATTGGAAACGGAATGTAAGCATGTGTGGAATCACCAAAAGCATTTTGAATTTGTTCGAAGTCTTTGATTGTTTACTTGATGCCAATTTTACCGGTTTTTGCGTAATACAGTGAGAAATAAGCTGCTGCCAATGTTTTGTCGTGCGTTTTCGTCATGAGCGTGGGGCAAGTTTTATCTTTGTGAAACTGATGACAAGTTTATTATTTTTAGTTTCTCTGTGGTGAATTTACAGCAATGAAATTTGCTCATGGATAGCAATTTGGAGATTTTTTCTATGGGTTTGTTATAATTTGTTTATTATTATTATTATTACTGTGCACTAAACGTTATATATAAAATCCCTGTTAGCAGGCGCCCTAACTACAGCAGATATGATTTATTGGTACGAAATGATAGAAGGGGGGAGCTTACTTACTTACTTATTCCGGGTAAATATTGGTTTTGAAGCATGTAAAAATTCTACATGCAATTTGTGTGCGGACTATTTCAGCCAGATTTTATTTTCTAATAATTGGCGATAGAAGTAGAGGTACTCTAAAGAGTAAAATTAAAATTTCATGTTATTTCCGATTGTTTAAACAATTTGGTCATACGTGTTAGTTCCAGTTTGTTAATTTTCTCAAGAAAAAGATTTAAATTAATTTTAAAGCAACGTCATCTAGTTGTGAAGTTTGTAAGTAAGGTTTAGAGCAACAGGGTATCACTTCGGTTTGCAACTCGTCTAATAATATTAAAAAGAGATAAAATTTCATACTTACTCTCTTTTGCAATGATGTTGCACTGAAATGTGTTCTATTAATTTGTTTGAATTGTTTAAACAATTGCATTAAGAATATAGAATGTAACCAGGTCTAAAATTTATTAGCGAGTACTCTACAAATAGATCACATTGGTAAAACTTGCTAGTTTTGGCAAGCACCTTGCCAATCTAGCGGGATGTCCGAATTGTTATTGTTTACATTTGGCGGTACACTTTGCACCTATAAATCTTCCAATGCGCTTGCCAGTTATACTTAGACCGGCGGTAGGTGCACGCGCATTTCTCCGTGTTTTATTAACATGAAGTCAATACCAACAAATTGTTTGAATCATTGCGACATAAATCGTTTAATGTACAGTTCATTCAATGTGTGTTTTAGTTGTTTAAACAATTGGAAAGTGCGTTAAAATTAATC
Source organism: Diploeciton nevermanni (assembly GCA_027575565.1). Classification (NCBI taxonomy): domain Eukaryota; kingdom Metazoa; phylum Arthropoda; class Insecta; order Coleoptera; family Staphylinidae; genus Diploeciton; species Diploeciton nevermanni. The sequence continues at coordinate 18,392 of JAODIE010022534.1, forward strand.
CCAAAGTTTGTCAATTTTTGTCTTACTTCCAAAACATGCGCCAAAAAATTGCAATTTGCTCGTAAACTAATTGCGCCAGAATTAATTCGTTTGTGTCAATCGATAGTTTAAGAGTTGCGCTTTCATTCTAAGTGTAATGAAATTGTTTAAACAATTGGAAAGTGCGTTAAAATTAATCTCAAAGTTTGTCATTTTTTGTCTTTTTCGCAAAGCATGCGCCACAAAATTGCAATTTGCTCGTAAACTAACTGCACCAGAAATAATTTGTTTATATCAATCAATAGTTTAAGAATTGCGCTTTCATTCAATGTGTGTTTTAGTTGTTTAAACAATTGGAAAGTGCGTTAAAATTAATCT
>JAODIE010022545.1:0-18456 GCA_027575565.1 Diploeciton nevermanni
CGACTCACAAAACCATCGGGTTGCCAAATATGCTACCAAGGCCGTTCTAAGCAAATTAAAAACTTTAATTCCAACGGACCCTTAATTGATTACATTAGGTAGTCAAATTTAATCTGTTCATGGTTCGCTACTTGAATCATATCAATATAAACATGTAAAAACTTTTAATTTAAAATTTGCTTGCTAGAGCACTATATTGTTATCGATTAGCTACCTTACATCAAACCTTGTTAATACTAAATTATTATTTTTTATAAAATATAGCTAATTTTATGCAAGTTAGAGTGTGTCTAACACCATAAACAACACTTTTTACTTTAATTGACAAATATTATAACCTTACGTGTCTATTTTCTATAAAGTCATAAATAGATTTTATGATCTCTCTTCTTATAAATAATCCCTGGTACATTCTGAAAGTCTATTTTTTGATACAAACATCTTTTGATATGCTCCATCTTCACCCAAATCAATAATCTCAAATCACGATTAATAGTGACACTGCCATTCTGGTGCTAAATCAATTACAGCGCATCTATTGATGCGGTAGCACTCGCAGTTGGCAAATCGAACGCGTCGAGTGTATTTAACGCGATAAGCGTTTCGCGAGCCTCGTGAAGATGCTCCACGTTAGCACGTAGAGCAAATGCAACCTAAACCTCTTCTCTCTCACAAGCAGCCAGTCTAAACAGCCCGATGGTAAAACTAGAAGCTAGAAATTCTTAAGTGCGAGAGAAACGAACATCAACGAGTGCGCTTTGCAATCGATTGCCTCAATTGAAATATCCTTCATCCGCGCACTCCACTCGATCAATTATTTTGCAGATTCCAGTCATTCCGACCTTGCATTACATGAGGTTTACACTTGAGATTGTACTTCATGCCTGCTTGCCTGATCAAGCATCAATGGATGGCATTAGTTGTAAAGGGATATCAGTGTACTGCTTCATACGTGCACATAAGGTCAAAAATTGTGTCAAGGAAAGATTTATGTAGATATCAAACAAAATTATATTATGTTTTCTTTAATCTTTTGAAGTAATTCTCCGCTTTGTTAGATATTAGGGGGATGTTGCCTTTAGGTTTACATGTATCTAGGTGAATTTGGTGACTGATATGTGACTATTTAATTAAATGAAAACCGTAATCTAAACGATTGAAATATATTGAAGGAATAGCTATCCAAGTAGCCGGATACAAACAGAGTAAGAATTAATATTCATTGAGCATCAAAAGAGAAATTATCGTTTCTGACCAGGATTATCCTTGAAGTGAAATGTAATGAATTCTGAAACAGATTTATGTCAATTAATGATGATTTATATATTTGTAACGAACTGTAAACAGATAACGGTATAGGATATTAGATAGAGAAATCCGTTTTCGGTCCGTTATGCACATTTGGTTGCATCACTCACACAATTTTATTTTATTTAAATTTCCGTAGAGTTACGATAAAATATATTTCATTAAATATAAATAAATTATTCTTCTTGTTGGAACTTGGATTATTTGACAGTGAGTTAGTGAAATGAACTGAGATGCAGCGTAATGAAGCATAGCCAAGTTTGAGCGACTGGCAACGACGCCATTTCGTGCATTTCATTCTGGCTTATTCGTGCAAAAGCGTTTGTTCTCGAGTTTGTTGTCATCATTTTGGTGACACACATGTGACTCTAGTGCATCCAACATGGCTGCCTGCCACCGATGTAGGTTGATGGCGGTCGTAAATCCAACGTTGGGGCTCAAAATGATCAGTCCAGTGACGAAAACTCGACCTCGATTTTCAACCGTATAAATTTCAGACAACACTATCAAAACTATAAATTATAAAAATTCTAAAATACTAGCAACGCCCAAGAGCATGATCTAGTAGTTGGAACTTTTAGATCCTGAAAGCTTTTAATATTTGTAATACTTGACGTAGAAGAGATAAAATAAATGGAAAATGCTATTTTTACATTTTGTCTATTTGTTCAACTTTAGTCGATGGCAACGATTGCAAGATGGAGCGATAGAAGCTTTACTAGTATTCGTATCAATATTTGTTGTTATTACGTTATTATTTTGCAGTGTAATTTATACTTAAAGCAGGACTATGGAAGAGTTTAGTGCAAATAGACAATTAAAGCACAAGTTATTTTGCGGGAACTGCGGATTATTAATTAATTTTGTAGACAATATTATGATTATTTTAGTTCACTCTAGTAGGCGATGTTCGGGAGAGTTTTGGGTTAATTAGGTCATGCTTAGACAAACTTTGCTTATTACTGACGCTAATTCAATTCATTCTCGCCGGATTAGATTCGCGCATGGGACTAAACCTAGTTTCGCGGTAGTTGCGAAAATTGCTAGTGAATATAGTGAGCTCATTGGAATAACATATTTTTGGCAAGCATTATATTAGACAATAATTGAAAGTTTGACAATCTACAAATACGAAAAGAAACAAAAATATATTTTTTAGTATTTGATTAAAATAAAGGAAGGAACTTGATGCCTGGTATTAAAACAAAGGTAGGATTCTGAGTAACCCTACTATATATTTAAGACAATTTGCATTACTTTATGCTGTGTCACTAATTTGCAATCAGTACCCGTCTAACACAAGTTCCAAGGATTCACAATACAACATTGCTAATTTCAAGATGTAGATTGTAATTAATGAGTAATTTAAATGTAATCTGTAAAAAATAGGTTTTATTTAAAAAACATAGTTGTGAGTGCCATCTATGGAGAAATAAAAAATGCAAAAATTAAAAATATAATTATAGCTGATATGCCCTTGCAAAATCGGTCTCGATGGGGAAGAGGAAAATAAAATACCTTCTTGCGAACCATAAACCAGCCGTCAGAAAGTGAGGTTAGTCACGTGCTTGAAGACGTAAACAAATCATATACGACTCAAAGTATTCAAATTGCTTTGGAACATGACCAGACACAAAGAAATAAAGAGACTTGCGATATAAAAGCCGTTACACGATTTATAAGAACCCGTCGCAAACACTGGAACAAGCACATTGATAGGAGAGGATCACTTGAGCTTGTAAAGATAGTCAGGGATGGAATCCAAAGATTAAGTAAGAGACTACCAGATAAACCTCCAAAGAGATGGCGAGAATCATGGACTTCTAATTTAACTGATGCAATATAACTATTAAACAGGCTGCAATAGCTTTTAATACGACAAAACAGAAAGAAAGAACTAGAGTAACGGACTAGTTAGGTTCCTAGCAACTCCAATGGGGGATTATAAAGTGGACCAGGAACTACTCTAAGCTTAACGTGATCAGAGACTTTGAGATATAATGCTTCAAACACTGAAAATTAAGATGTTTTTTATTGAAAGGTATTGGTAAGACTCACTTGTCCAGATGTTTACCAAATACTTCTTATCAAAATAGTCTCAACAGTATTGTCATACGCGGAAACAAAAACGCACAAATAATTGGTGTCATGTTATTGGTGCGCAAATAGGTACAAGTCTCAACGCTACACAATAAATAAACAATTTTATTAGGCATGTTGCTAATTTTTAATTAACTTTAACAAATTACAAGATTATTAATAGTTTTATTTTGTAGTTATTAACTTTGATTTAACCTCAACACTTCCACGTTTCATTAATTTTTCATAATTCTTTATAAAATTACTTTTGCTCTAATTTTTGTCTTTCTTTCTTGGGTTCAAATCAATGTTTAGGTGAATGTATACTTCATGAGTAGCACCATCTATTAACAACACTCAATCTACACCAAATCACCACTCAAAAACAATTTCTTTGCTGTGAATCTTAGTTTAAATAGTAAGTTTGCAGATTACAGTGTAAACTTTCAAACTCAAACTCAGCAGCCCACACCACATGAGGTTCACGTCGTTCAGGATAAACGGCGTCGTAAAAACTTTTTATATTAACTCGACCAGTCGCGTCCTTTCGCTACTATCTCAACTGCGGTACCTTTATCTTACGCTGATATCATATCACTACTGTCGGAAGCTGCTTTTGGAAAACAGAATAAGAAAAGTGTGTTTTATGGCACAGTACAATGTGGCACATATTTTTGAAGATTTTATAATAAAGGTAGAAAATCAATGTGTTTTGGTCCGTTGTGTAGGATCAGGAGCAGATAGTTTACGATGCTTACTGAGAGAGATCTCCAAATGTGATAATAATAAAATCTATATGATTTTGTCAATATATTTCGCTGTTTTTTAATTGATAACATTAATACATTAACGTATTTTAGCTTAGATAGATGTCACATAAGTTTATGTAATATTTTTTTGACACAGAATGTTATTTTCTTTTTATAGTAGTTCAGTTGCAAACGCTGTATCTATCTTTTAAAGCCACAAAGCATTAATTTGATTACTTCTAATTATGCATTAAATAATAAAGTCCCACACTAGTTTACTAAGCCGCTCTGACTATTTTTTTAGCTTCTTCTGCTACTTACAGAAATAGAATTATTTCTAGTTTCAATCGGGTTTATAATTTAATCGTCAAGTTAGAGTTTTGCGTTGTCTTGCAGCTTTGGCAGGCCCCGCTTAGAAGTGTGAATTCACACTTTATACTAATCTTACTTAAACTTAACACAAATTTCATTCTACTAGTACAACATTTAAATCAGTGTTATTACGGTACTCAACCGCTTTGGTAGCACACTTGACACTCGCGTTGGCTTGCGAATCAGTCAGTCGTGGGTTTGAGCCCCGTTAATGTCTTTGTTGTTAAGAGCGTTGTACTTAAAACTACCTACTAATAGTTCTGCAACTTCCAGAACATAAACGATGCAGCTGTCGGGCGGTCGGTGGTAAGTGGTCAAGTACAGTGTTGATCTATGACCGACGTGGTTGCTGTGTTTTCCCAGGTCATGCATCACGACGCCCTGTCCTGCCATTTAATTATAATACAATAAATAACTGCATTTTTGACAAACCTGCATAATTATATTTGAGGTTGAAATTCTGTCGTTAACAGTGAGGGTTTAATAATTATGTTTTCATTATTATTTTCCAGTTTTTGTTTAAAAATATATTGAAAATAAAAGAAGAAAAGATAATGTATGCTATGGTTAAAACATCCTGCATGAGATAATTATTATTCATTTCGTTCATGAATGCGTTTGTTTGCCAACCTCAGGCAGGTCAACACTTGACAACACTGTGCACATTATTTACGTTTTCTACAGGGTAATCAAAAACAAAATTTAATGCTACCATCCTTACATAAATAAAACAAAACATTAACATTAAAATATTAAGATTACTACCTCTATTAAACTGGATCTCAATTCATGTAAAATTTATCAATTATTTTTATAATTCTCAGTATAGACCTCTTAGATCTACTATGTCACCTTTTCTTTTATGCTACGCCGTGTTTTACGCTTTGTTTTATTGATGTGCGTTGACATATTCAATTCGCAAATGTTGCTAGTCGTGTCAAGTTGACTACTTGTCAGCGACGTTTTGTTTGTGCTCTTATACCGCCACTCCAAAGAACGTGCACTCCGAACGCATGTCGCATTTACGTGCGTACCGACCCCTTTTTGGTGCTGGCATGTGGACAAGTTGTCATCTTTACTGTATGCTTTACTTACGCGCACTCTAAACCGGAAACGGCAATGTGAGGTTACATCTCTGAAGATGCAGATGTTGCATGTGTATGTGGATTATTACCGGAGGGATTTATATTCATATACCAACTTAACGCAGCAAGCACAAGCTTAATGCTGAATTCTACAATTTAATGTTACAGTTTCATTTCAGTTTCATTAAATAGTCACTAGCTAGAGGTGGCGCTCTAGCAACCTCTACTACAATGTAGATAAAATTCATAACCACTCAATCAAGAATAATGAATTATTGTGATTCAAGTCACTTGCTACTGATAGTACCTAAGGTTTGCTATCATCAAAATATGTGAAACCAAGTCAGGAAATAAAACTCAAGAGACTCAAGTTTTTATTTATATTTTATGATTCAATGTCACAATTTTATTTAAGTTTAATGGCACGCCATCTTAACGAAAATTAATTACGACTTATCTCAACGCACAACAATTATTCTTTTGTTGACATAGTAATTTCTTACAATTTTTATACAAGTTAGTTCTATTATTTACAAGAATCTCTGTAGAATAGTAGATCATGTTTTAAATTGTACCTTACGACAACCGCAGTTGCAAGCGCGCGTTAATCCGAAAGATCGCGCCACGGTCGATAAACAATGCCAGCTTGGAGGCAGCTGTGGAGTTGCATTGCTGGCGGCACTCTAAGCTCACCCCGTTATGGTTTAATTATCATAACTAATTGCACTATTACTTACTCGCTGGAAATTAATTGCAAAGCAACAATGTTTAAAGTTTCACTCTGTTCCAACCTCAATTTTTTCATTCATTTCATTATATATTCATTATATAGAATACGTCTTAATTATCTCCGCTACGCACTAATAAAAACAACTCTAACAAATATTAAAGGAATAAGGTAAACAGCCGTCATTACTATAACCTAACCTCAATTACGGTGAGATAAACTTTAGTCTTTGTATGTCAATCAGTCGCAGTACCATTTTGTAAAAATTAAATAATGTCTAATTTATGGTCGTAATTTGGTTCTGTTTAACTTGTGTGTTGTGCACTGCCTTCAGTGGTCGGCGGCTGGTAATGGCCGTCGTCACGGCGCGTTCATATTTCATGCTAATATGTGTTTGTACTGGGCGGGTTACATTTACATTGTTATATTTTAAGGAAATTTACGTTGGCCAAACAAAGAATCTCGTAGAGGGCGCTGCCAAAAGGAGGCCAATGGTCGTTGGTAAATCAGAACTACCACCGTGAAGGAACGTGTGTTACAAAGTCACTGGATCAGCATAATCATAGAGCATTTTCGCCGAAATTGCACACTGAGAATCTCTACTCTGCTAAAAACTCTAAAGCATAGAGATGAGGTTGAGGTTTGCTTTTAATTTGAAACCTCTGTGGTGGTGTCATATTCAAGTATAGAACAAACAGCCGTTTTTGGGCTAACCTTGACAAGGGCTTCAAGATATGAATAAATTACCGATTAGAATACACTTTGTGACACGCGACGCACAATGACAGTGTTTTATTGCGTGAAATTGCATTGAAGAGCAGAGTGCGCTACAGGGTGCGCGTTACCCTCGTCAACTGTCATGGGCTAATGAAACATGAATAATCAACACGACAAAATAGCTTCTTAGCGTGGCACACTAGTTACAAACTAGCAAGAATCAAGTACATACAATGTGTTTACAATGCAAACATGTCTAAATTAATAAATACTATATGTGCATTGCAGTACTGGTCAATATGGATTGGCGCAGCAATACTCCAATGTGCTGTGCGCGTGCTGCCGGCGGAAAACGGCGGCGATAGCGGCAGCAATGTGCTGCACATTGGCGGCATCTTTCCGATCGCCGGCGAGGGCGGCTGGCAGGGTGGGCAGGCATGTGAGCCGGCGGCAAAAATTGCTCTTGAAGATGTCAACAGTCGCAAGGATCTTTTGCCTGGATACATCCTCAAGCTACACAGCAATGACAGCGAGGTAAGTACTGACACCCATACGTTAAACTTTACGCAATATTCTGAAGCCACACTAAAGCTCACAACCAGAAATAATCTAAATTATAAATGAATTTTATAAACAGTAAATATATTCGGGAATGTGACATTTTTGACATATGCCGATGATGGATAACGTCTACCCTAACAAGCTCACGTTGATTTTGACCGATGGGAAAAATTAATTGCCGCAAATTGCGGAAATTAAGCGCAACAAGGTAGATAAGCACGGTTTACACATGCATGTTTGAATTGGAATATATTTCATGGTCTTTGTAGATGGCGCTGCCTTGTAAAAAACAAAAACCTAATATATTTCAATCTCTTCTTGCACGCGCAGCATGTACGTTTCCGGATTTTAATTAACGGAAAAAAAGCTCCGTACTCATCAGGTTTTTATTAGATTAGATTAATTATACAGGGTAGTAAAATAATTTCTAAAAATCTAAAAAATCTTTATTTTGCGATAAACTTATTTTACTATTTGGTTAAGATCAAGAAGTTACATTAATATTTTATAGTTGAGGTTATTTGAGCCTGTAACAATTTACCCCTTTTTGATTGAAGCACACCTCTACTTTTGCTCAGTTATCCGGTTTCTTTGCTCATGAGCTTAAAGTGGAGGGAATTGAGAGATCTGTGCGCCCCTCACGTTTGCTGCTGGAATGCGAACAATGAAGATTTATTTGCAACATGGAAATGTGAATATCGTAGCAATGGGGAGCGACTGATGAAAGCTAAAGGATGGAAATGGAATAAATGCGATGTAAATTTTGTAGCAGGAAAGTGGTTTTAGAAAACTGTTTATTCCTCTGAGGCCTGCAGGATTGGTGCAAAACAATAATAATAATAATTCTTGCAGACCAAACTAGCAAAAATTAAACTAATTAAATACCAATTTAAACTTTAATCATCGATCCGGAATAAATAAATTTGATATCAGTAAGATATCAAAGTAAGATAAATGGTCATATTATTGCGATACTTTATAATGGAGTATACGAAGAAAATCAGAAATTTTGTAATTTGCGCTCCTGACAATAATTTTTCTATAAAGAAATACAATGAAACTACATATTAAAAGTTACACTCTAACAAACTACTTTAAGTTAATTTTAATAATGCTTTATAGAAAAGTCCTCGCCTAGCACAGACTATGGAAATTGCCTCCGTCTTCAACTTGTTATCCAACACCATATATTCTTACAGAATCTACTCTCCCATTAACCGCTAATAACTCTAATAGTTGATACAGTATAATAAAATGGAGAACAAGCACGATGTTGGTATAAGGCAATATTAACACAGTTTTAGAGTTAGTATTGTAAATACTAAAAAATACCTTCTTTACCTATACTTGTTAGTTTTTTTTTTAATTAAATTATTAATTGTTTCACATTTAATCTTTTAAATGTGGAATGTAAAGAAGTTGTATAAAAAATTGGATGTTTTTATTCGAATATTATTTTCTTATTTAATTTTAATAATTTTAGATTAAATAAATCTAGTTTTGCTATAAACAATATAAACATTAAATAAAATTGAAAATAACAAATAAATAATTAAATTAGATTACAATGAATATATTGCGACATTTGGACTATAAAATAATTACTATAATAATATTTGAAACGATTTTTTTTCCAATAGATTTCAGTGTAATATTGCAAAATTAACCTGTAAATAGCATTTTAAATATTGATTTTATTGCTTGGGTTGATATATCTGTTCTATTGTTTGGTTACATTTCTTTTTGATACAAACTCAAAATACCAAACAAAAAAACTGATTAGAATTAGTTGTAAAAGTAGTAAAAAGAAGTAGGTTCATAGAATAATCTATTATTAGTAAATTTTTTAATATTCTGAGATGCCTGATATTTTCATCACTCTCAAAAAAAAAACAATACCGTGTAAACGGATCACTATAAAATGAGTTTTATTGAATTTTTAAACTCCAATGTAAAGCATCACTATGAACACAATAAGCTAAGGTGTTGGCGCAGTGTGGAATATGTTTCCAAAGTCCAGACATCTATGGCGAGAAGTTTTGAGATGTAGTTCAAACATCAAGAAGCATCTGCAAGTAACTTTAAGATTAGCCGATTACAACATTTGTAACCAATCATCAACTCTAACGCCAACCCCTCCATTATAGAAGATTACGTATAGATATCTTTAAATGTTATATACAGAGGCAGTAGGTTAGTGAGTAACAAGTAGCAAGTCTGTAGGTCAGTTAGTAACAATATAACTTTGTCAGTAGTCTGTCAAGCTTATTGCTATACGTGTTTACCATTGTTTCTGTCAAATCACGAGAAGAAATGAAATTAATTAAATAAGCTAACTGCGCAAACAATTAAGTTAGATAATTGATACGAAGTTCCAATTTCTTTAAAATAAATTTGTTTATATCAGAAGAATGTCAAATAATAGCCATATTTTTTTATTTTATTTTTATAAACGTCAATATAGTTGTATCTCTTGAGTGGAATTTTTCTGCACTACACTACTAATTCAGGTAATTAAATTCACTCATCTTTCTTGATTCTAACGACTTTCTACCTGATTGAGTGGAAACACAACTTATTGAAATAGAAAATAAATATATAAAAACATATATAAGGTAAAGCTATACGTATCTTGCAGGCTTTCTAAAATAACATTGTCTTTAATACAATATTCTACGTTTTACCGACAAGAAGGCGCACGTTAAAAACGCCTACGTATCACTCTTATTATTAACTCTTCAACCGCCCTAATTTTTTATTTCTTTATATTTAGATGTTGGGCGTATTTGCGTTGGCAGATTTTATCGATTCACAATATACCAGTTATTATACATATTTTAATAATATAGAATAATTACTGGTTTTTCCAATTCTACCAAATTAATATCACAACTTAGAAAATAATACAAATTGAATAATTTATAATTACTATTAATTCTATCGTATTCTACTCGTGTGGCATTCCATTGTACTGAATACCGATATTTTTAATCAAATCCAAGCAATATATTATATATAAATAATTGTTGGCTTGGCATGCTACCAAAAATACAACAATCAATGCGGCGGGGACGTTGGCGCAGGTAGTGGTTAAATCTATAGGATTAGCACAGCATTTATTGTACTTGCGGCTCATTATTTCCCTCGCCGAGAAGTTTAGCGTGTGAATGTGTCACTATTATTCTACATTGTCAATGTATATTACGTTTTCAGCAAAATATTTAATTAATGTAAAGCAAAACATTAAATATATTCCAACAAATATAAATGTAAACATTTTATGTGCAAAAAATACGAGCCAACTGAATTAATTGTTGGGCAATATTACTGAAAAATACTAAAAGAGGCACGAAAAATAAATATTGAATAAAAGTGGTTAGAAGGTTTGTTATAACACCAACTATACAGAGAAATATAAAAGCAAAATTATTTTATTATGAGAATAAACAGTTTAAAGCAAATGACAGCAGAATAAGTAATTTGTTAAAACTACTTATTACTTTGATTTGATACTACTTACTACTATTACTTACTAGTTTGATACTACTATAACTTTGTATCTTAACTAGTGCTTCTGGAAATAATTTATAAAAACATGACGTTATTAAATATTTTGACTTTTGTTAACGATGTGTTATTACAATGGTAGAAATAAAAAAAGAGCAACTCTTGGCAACTCTTGGCGGGCCGCACATTAAATTTTGTTTGGCTTTAGTGGTACCTTCTCTAGAATTGCCAAGACAAAAACTTGATAATTTCTAAAACTAATATGCCAGACATCTGAAAATAATATTTTTCGATAAGATAAACTGATCATAACATTAAATTATTTTAATGTTGATCAATAGAACAATAAACCCTTGTGCCTTAAGATGCGCCGTGCTAAATAAATTGACAAAGCATATATAAAAAACAAAGAAAACAGTAATATGTTTATGAAAATTTTTATTTGTTGTTTCTCCACAGTAATTTTTCTTACAATTCTTTTACGAATGTTTTGTTTAAATTTTCTTTTGTAAATCAATTATAAAAACATTAGCTAAAGCAAATATTATTTTTAATATTTTAGTCATGTGCATATAACTAATAATAAAACTTTAATTGCACTTAAATCCACGCACATTAAAGCTTAATTAATTTTATTGAAAATAGAAGCAACGTAAATATTAATTACATTCAAATCCAATGTGATCTACAAATGAATTTAATCAAAATATTTCAATATTTTAAACGAGATAATAAATTAAATTTTTATGTATCCAGTTTGTAGTTGGCAACTGATTGCCCGGCACCGCCACCATTTTACTAACGAACAAACTTTGAGCATTACGCCCGGCAACAAACTAGTGCGATTTGCATTAAGCGCAACAACTCTCATAACAGCGCGCATAATAAATATGAACGCATATTGCATATTTAATATGTGGACACATTGTATGAGCATTATGTTGGTTATGAGGATGGAAGTTTCATCAGAATAATAAAGTTGGTTTTATAATTTAATTGGAGGTTAATATTGTAGTAACATAAAATGCCGGATGGCATACAAAATGGCGGCTATTTTTTTAAGGTTTTGTGACGTTGTAATGTTGTTAAACATTACCTTCAGCCTATCGCTTTCGATCGCGTTTTGTCACGCTGTGATTTAATTGCGAATTTTATTAGCGCTCGCGCTTGGCGGATTTTGCATTCCACTGCATAAAACACTAGTATTATTCCAACATATACAATGTGTTCTAATCAATAATTTTATAAACACAAATTACACAAAAACAGCATCAAACTTAAAAACTTCGAACTAAAATCACTTCAGCCAAGCATTTTTTGATTTTCTATTAAATCTACATTTTCTCATTTTAGTTAAATTGTTTTTTGAAATAAATTATTTATTTTTAGGAGCACATAGTGTGTTTTACTAGCATTTTAATTACTATTCAACTGTTTCGGCTGTTCGCTTTCGGGCTTTTTTTGTGCGGTACTTCGATTATTCCACATTTGTTGCAATGGTATATTTGCCGCATGACGCAACACGTTTGCTTACACCGGTCAATGTATTGGGCTTACACGATATACATGTGCACAAGCAATAACCAGTTTGTCATATAAACTGTTGCTACGATACTGGTCGTACAATGTGGAATTAGATGGATGTGTGTTGAAGTGGTAGCAGATCTAATCAATCACTTACAATCACTATCGATATTGTAAATATTTGATTTTGGTTATTTCATACAAATTTTAGAACAATACAATTTTATTTGAACAGAAAAGTATTTACAGTTTTAAAATTAGAGTGATGACTAGAGATGAAAAAAGTACAAATTAATTGTAAATTGCAAAGTGTATTCTGTTAATTTATTTCTTAATAATGTTTATTTACTAATAATTAATTTTAATTAAGGAAATAAAATAAAAGAAAAATTAAAAACACATGCGTTAATTTACAAATTAAATTAATATTTAGGCTATTATCCAACAATAACTGAAATTTATAAGAGAACAACTAATTTATCATCAATGTTGTTTTGAAAATATATATACATAATTTTAATATTGTTTGATTTTATAGTTTTATTGTAGTTTATATTGTATTATTGGGTGATTTTATTTCTAATTATTGTTATTAATTAGAATGTAAAATAAAGAAAATTATTTGCCACGAATAGTTCTATCTATTTCCGTTATGTAAAAATATATTTATTAAAACTATTAATAATTTTGAAAATTGCAAAACAAAAATATAAAGTAAAATGCAAATTAATTTATTATTAAATCTACGGTCTAAATTCTTTTGCTACATTCAAATATCTCTGTTTGTTTGAGAATTATCTTGCTTTTGTTGTTATTTTGTTTGCAAGGTTGCATGATTTATTTTAACTACAACTAATTTTTACAGCTTTTTTATTTAATATCTTGGGAATTTTTTTCTATTTAAAAATATATTTATACATTTTATGTATGTAAAAGATGTCTTCATAATATTCTTATTTGTTATATAAAATAATGCGATATTTCCAAGGATTTAGGTTTTTAAAGAAAATGTTTAACATTTGTTTTAGTTTGAAATTTTATAACATAACAGTAGTAACAAGTTATGATTTGTATTAAACACTTGAATAAAATGCAATTCTATTTTTAACCATAAAACAGCGCAACTGTAGTTTACAACGGAACAAACCGCTAACCATCGATCGTAATCGAATAAAGAATAGTTGGCACAAAGTTTTAGTATAAGATTTAGAAGGACCATTGAAAGCATTGTTTAGATTGTTTTATTTCCTACTCTAACAAATTATAGTAAATTTTGACAAGTTCACCATAAATGTTCCAAAAAGTTCAACTGACTAAACACTAAATAGTCTTCTAATAGTTTTTGGCTATCAAGTCTACTAAACATAATTACATATTTTATAAATAAAGCTTCAATTTTCTTTAAAGTTTTGTTATAAAGAAAATTAAATAATGTTAATGCCGGCTACGTTCTTTGCTTTTTTATGCTTTTTCTTTTACGCTAAGAATTTATTTGTTGGAATACACGAGGTGCTGCTAACTCAAAAAATTGGCAAAGAAACGATAGCAAGGGTTGCGAACCGGAAGTGTAAAAGCGGTTTTATTTGAATAATTTACGATGACTGCTGCGTGCACACCAATGAGTTTTTTGAGGAAACGATTGTTGTGGATGCGCAGGGCAACATGGCACGTACATTGAATGTCTTTCCTCAAAAGAAGTTAGAATTTTGGTAGGAAATAAAATGTTATAACAATAAAAACGAAAAATTTTTTTAAACAAACTAAAAAATTCTAGTTGTAAATATAAAATTTTACGGTTTTTTCCAAATAGATTAATTTTAGTGTTTGAATAAAATTTTGAGTAATTAAATATTCAACTAATTTTATTTGTTGTATTTTAATAATAGTTTAAGACATACACTTTACATTTTTAAAACGGCCAATTTTATATTTTTTTAATTAAATCGTTATCTTGAAAATACGCAACAAATTGCGATTATTTTATTTATTGTTTTTATGACCGCTTTACACGCTTTTTTTTCATTTTTGAATTCTAACAGTTACCTGTTTATATTACTTTTAAATCTTTGTTTAAACACAAGTTATGACTAATAGCCTCATAGTTATTGCCACGTTAACGAGAAAATTATTTCATACATTTTTATCCTTTTTCTTATATTATTGATCAAGCAAATTAATAATTGGTATTGTTGTATTTTCTATGTGTTTATTTTTAACACTTTAAACTAATTTTTTGTTGTTTCAACTAATTAATAATGTCATTTATGCTAATATTTCTTTGTCGCATTAATCTGCAGTTTACCTCTGTCACTCGAACAAATTGAAATTTTACGCCGCGCACACATTTTATTAAGATGACAATCAGTGCCGCGCTGCGTGTGCATAATTGTTTTGCAACTGTAAACGTTGATAATCATAAAACCCGATGAACTACCGCCTACCACCGCTCTCATATTCTGTCACATGGTGCAACCAAGTGCATATAATTGCGATTACCGCGCTCGAAAAACTGCACGATTAACGATCATCGCTGGCCACGAGCCGAGCAAATTGAAGTCGATAATCTCAGAATGAACTTGAAATGCAATAAAAGCTAATGAATTGTAAGCGATAAGTTGCATTTGCATTAAAATTTTAAAAACGAAAACCCGTAAAATGTGATTTTTTCAAATTTTTAAAAAGACATTTTTTTATTAAATAGAAACACAATTGGTTTTTTAAATATTTAAATATTTAGTAGTGTTATCTATTAGCAGGTTTAAAAAAATATATAAATTTATAACATTTTAACCTAAAAAACTAATGAAAATGCTATAAAAACTAATGCAATAATGAAAACTAAGTTTTAAGGTTTGTGTAATATAAAAGATAGGCTCATTTATTTTCAGAATTTGTTTTTACAATTGATACTTGTGTTAGATGTGATTCAGTAAGGTAGACTACTAGCAATAAGTTAGAAGAAATTCAGGTTATGAAGCAACCACACGAGGACGTGGCGAGTGTCAGTATGGCCGTGTTAGAAGTGATTCAGTAAAATGGCTATGGATGTGTTGCCATGACAATCTGTTAGATGTTATTCAGTAAGATGGCTATGGATTGTTTAACCTACAGAGGTGTAGTTATAACTACGTCTTCTTTGATAGACAGTAGTAAGAATAACGAGTGGTCACGTAGATGACACAAGTCAAGTGGTTTTTAGATAATTGCTCGGGGGCGGCAGGGAGGTTTTAAGCGAGCTATTGAAAATATTTTGTATTCAATACTAATAAATTCTAACACATATCTATAGTTAGTAACGTTTATCTATAGACAAACTTTAACAACATTAAATTTAATTTATACAATGTATTAAATTAAAATTTGATCAAATAAGATCAAATTAACAGAATTGTAAATGGACAACTGTAAGATATAAAATTTTAGTTTTAACGCATAAGTTAAAATTTAATTCTATCTAATTTACATACGTTTAAAATTGTTTTTTGACAGTGATTAGCAATCACCTAATTTGTTGAGTTGGCCTTCAAACTTTAGAGTGCAGTCTGCCACGGGGTAAATTTAAGACGCTCAAATAAAATTTCGTAACAGAAAGCATCACGTTATTTATTTAAAATATTTGTTGTATAATTATTTGGAATAAATACAGAAATTGAATAGAGAATGTAAAAATTTTACATTGTAAAAAATTACTAAAGAATTTATAATTCTCATAGATTTTAAATTTTACACTTTCTTTCTATTAAAAATTACTAAATTAGTTTCGATGAAAATTAAAATTATAGATAATTTTTTTTTGAAAAAGTATTTAAGTAAATCAGTTAGTGAATCAACAAATATTGTAGGATATTGTTGTTTGATAAAACACAATGTGACGCGTTGGCTGCAGAGAAACATAACTAAGGTATGTCGTGTAACCTGATATACTGCAATTTGCGTCAGACAATGTAGTTAACGCAAGATATACTACAATTGTCTATATCTATTTTACACCTTATTGCTTTGGATGAATGTGTCTTGTCTGGAGTCACAAAGAATGTAACATAATGGGTTGATTGTATCAAAACAGGCGGTTGCATCTATTTGTCAAAATGGTTCTTTAGTGCATTTGAAATTTTGATAGATAAGAGCGCAAAATGTATTTATGGCATAACCAAACCTTTATTTAAAAGAATTAATTTAAATGTTCCTCCACCATCACACACCAAGCACACTAAACAAAAAAAAAATTATATTTTTATTCTAGTTTATTTTGATTAAATAATTATAGTGACGTTTAATTTTTAATCTATTCACATTAATATAGACATTTAATTAAAAATGCACATCAGTTTAATTACAGTAATGATCCTAATATATATTGCCATTACTCTAATTAACTTAAGAGCCTTAAATAGAATTTGGTAGGTAAGCGGCGTTGTTTTGTTTATGGCATTGTTACTGCCGCCCTGTAATGACACAATTAACTACTCGCAATTACGCAACATTGAGCTGGCAATTAACCGGCCGGATACGCCCGTGCTGCTTTGATGCGGATTGATTAAACCGTTATCGGGCGGGAAGCTGATTAAACATTGCGCAAGTTTGTAAATGACGTGGAACCATCGTAATCGTTATGTTGAGACAACAGAAATTATATTTCAACAAAAAATTATTAGCTAGGTGTAAAATATTTTTAACGCTAAAAAAACAAATAACAATTATGCGATGTTTTCAAAGATTAGAAATAAGCGATGAGGCAGTTGTCATTGTAAAGATAGATGTTAATTTACACACAACAGATTTTAATTTAAATTAAAATTGTTGAAAAGTAAAAAAAGTAATAATTTTTCTATTAAAACTATAAACAAATTAATTTTTTACTACTTGGAAAGAAATTGTAGTTTTCTTGAGTGTGGAATAAAAGATAAAAAAAGGTAATATGAATTAAAATTTTATGTTGGATATGTTGACTACCGATTTTTACGATTTCGCCAAATAAAGAAATTTTTCATAAAAATAGAATAAACATATCAAAATTAAAATGTGATTTAAAAAATAACCTAAAATAAAAAAACGTTTCTTAGTGTTAATAAAATATAAAGTTTTTTCTCTTCTCATAGAAACACAATTAACAATGTAACCTAATCGGGAGATTAGAAATTAATAATTCTTTATTTGTGATCTTTACCAATTAGAATATTATTTCAATTTAAATTTTAAATGTGACGGTCTACAAGCATCACCAATGGATTTAATTCTCACGTTTGCAATTGCTCGACTATATATCATCGTTTTCGTTTCACATCGTTTACTTGAAAAATGCGTTGACTGCGAGCCGGCGGCGGCAATAGAGGTAATTTTGGAAGGCAGACGTGTTCAAATATTTCAGCGATGACAGCGTGACAAAATGACGCACATGCACATAGAAATTGCAATTTGCAAATTGACACTATGAAGTAGTAGTTTCAAGTTTCAATTTTGAAACATTGCAACTTAAAAAATAAAAACAGTTTTTTTTAATACTTGGTTATTGAAAATTAGTTATTTGCACAATAAATAACAATTGAGAAAATTTTAAATATTTTTTTTCTCTAATAAATCAAGATAGTAGAAGATTATTAGTTTTTAATATTTTATTAGCTTATAAGTTTTTTTTAAATTATAAATAAAAAAATAACAAACCTTAAAATTTATATGGATTTGTTTAGGATTATTTACAGATCAACAAATTGCAATTTATTCTATGTTTCTTGCCAATAAATTCATCAATTCATCAATATTAGTTTATATATCACATGACAAAAATTTAAAATGATCCCAATGTTTAATATCAACAATTATGAATCTA
>JAODIE010022556.1:0-18357 GCA_027575565.1 Diploeciton nevermanni
GATCGGTCTAGAGACTTTGGAGTCACCGGCATTAGTTTTTAATCTAGAGAGCCTGGGCATTGCCGTTCTTATTTTGTAACGTCCAGGCTCGAAAAATTATAAAAGGTCGGTTTTCTATTGAGTTACCGAGACAGAGTCTTCAATCTTTCTTATTAAAAAATCCTCTTAATTGAAGCGGCTTCTAGGATAATTCAACCGCGTCTCCCGCGCAACATAATTCTTTTTTAATAGTGCTATAACGAAATTCCGTTTCATTCAGAGTTCGTGATGCATAGGCTACTGGTGAATCAGTGCCAATTTTTTCTTATAATAAAATTGCTCCGATCTCAAAAGCATATGTGTCAGTGGTTGGCAAAAATATTTATCAAATATTTATATTTATATTATTTAACAATAATTACGGAAATTATAGGACAATATATCAAATGCAACCAAAATTCGGTCAAACACTAAAATCAAAATTATTATTATTATTATGGCTTTTCCAATCCTGCGGATTATTCCCACCCAATTATTATTGGGTCTTAGATCCATTCCTGGGGGATCAGCCCTTTAAAGTGGAATTAAACCCGGGTCTCCTGGGTGAGAAGCAAGCGCCATACTTAACACTCCATTCTTACTCCAAATCTTATTAAAAAAAAATAACTTGTAAAATTATAATTGATCGAATACGGTTAATGCCATACCGATCGGAAATTTGCTGTTCCACAGTGTAATCAGTGTTAATTCAAGTTGTACTTTAGTGTGATTAAGCATTGCATGCTAGCTGAAACCGGGCGCAGTGTAATAATAAGCAGAATCCAGTTGGTAAACAACAAGTTTCGCGGAAGTTGTTAAAAATATCTGCCAACAATAGCACATCAACTTTTAGATATCATTCAGCATATTGTTGTAAATTTTCACATTTGAAAAATTGCCAAACATTTTGTGCGTGTTAATATTCTGAATCGGCAATGTGGGTGTTGTTTAACGCGCTAGGACTAAAGAAATTTGACAAAATCGGTGAATTCATTTCTAATATATTCATGTTTGTTTAAATTCTTGGTTAACTTATCAGTGTTCGAACTCTTAAATTTAAATGTGTCAATAAAGCGTAATTTATAGAGAAGACGTTTGGAAGAAGGCAACAAACCAAAAACGTTCTACAAATTAATATTAAGTAAGTATTATAGTTGATGAGACGCGCAAACGATTTTTAATTGCTGGAAACGCGCTCAATTAACATGGTTGGCATACAAACGCATTTAGCAACTGAAGTATTTTACCTTTCCAGTTTAGCACGTCGCCGGGTTATTAAAATAATACTTTGTATGTGAAAGAAAAAAGGTTAATCCTTAGATAAAAGACAAGCTATTAAAAGATAAGAGAAGAAAAACAACAAAATTAAGTTGATTGATTTTGTAGAAAAATATTTAGTAAGTGTCAAAGTTAAGCTATTTTAATGTAATATTAAATTTTAATTCGTTTGAAACTGTATACAAAATGGCAATAAACTAACAATTTCTAATAAATGTTAAAACTAAAACAAGTAATACCACGTTTGGCCACACGAATTTGCATGTTATAATGTAAATCAGCCAAGCCCGGATAAAGAAGGAGGGTTAGGCGATAGGCCAACGACCTATCCCTGTAAAAAAAAAAACAACTGTTAAAAAACCCTCAAGTAAGCCTCGGAATGATTTGTTACAACGAAGACGAAAGCAGCAAAGAAACTTAAGTTAAGTTATTGGCACATGGAATGTAAGATCACTCAATAAACCGGGTGCGCAGGCCGCACTACTGAGTGAATTACAGAAATACAATACGGCAATCACTGCAATTCAAGAGACGAGGTGGCATGGATCGGGAATCCATGGTAAGGTATCTGGCGTCAAAGAACTGGGAGTAGGATTTATAATAGACAATAAAGTCAAGCCTAACATATTAGATTTTAGGGCAATCAATGAAAGAATCTGCAAAATAAGGATGTACACACGCTTCTTCAACTTAACTATTATAAATGTACATGCCCCAACAGAAGAATAAGATCAGGAAGATAAGGAGATGTTCTACCAGCAAGTTGAACAAGAGTATGATTCATCACCACAAAGTGATATCAAAATGATTATTGGTGATATGAACGCCAAAATAGGCAGAGGAAAAGAATTTGCATATACAATAGGCAAACACAGTCTACATAGTGAGACAAATGAAAATGGAAGATTTCTGATAAACCTTGCCACCAGCAAAAACATGATAATCAACTCTAAAACCTTTCCACATAGATCATGAAGTGACTGACAAAAGATTCACATCAAACATGCTAGATGTTAAAACCAAGAGAGGCGCCTGTTGAAAAATGTGTGAGTGAAAAACTCAAAACTCCTGAAATACGTGAAAAACTAATAGAAGCAATGGAGAATATTATGAAGGAACCACAAAGAATAGAAAACAACCCCATGGATGACGACTGGAACAACATCAAATCAACACTGTATAACTCAGCCACAAAAGTACTTGGAACAACAAAGAGCACAAGAAAAAAAAAATGGTTCGATGATAAATGTAATGTAAACAAGCAATAGCGCATAGAAATGACAACACAACACAAGATGATAGGCCGTAGAACACGGGAGAAAGAAGAACATTTTTAAACAGTAAGAAAAAGGGTCGACAAAATATGCAGGGAGAAGAAGCGCCGATGTGAAAACAGAAAACTGCTTAACATACAAAACGAACTTTAACAACTAACTAAAGGCTTTACACCTCACACGAAACTATGCCAAAAACAAGGCAGGTAAAATAATCAGCGACAAAGTAGAGATCAAAGACACATGGAAAACTTTCTTTCAAGAACTGTTAAACGAAGATCAAACAAATAGCACCGAAGAGAGCATTCAAACGACACAAAGGGTGGATGATATTGTGATTGAACCACCGTCCATGGAAAAACTACAAGACGCGATAAACAACCTGCAAAATAATAAAAGCCCTGGAATAGACAATCTGCCGGCTGAACTTTTCAAAATAGGGTACAATAATTTAACCGTCCAACTCCTCTCCTTACTAAAGAGAATATGGGAAGAAGAACGCATGCCCAAAGAATGGAACAGGGCCATTATCCGCCCTATATACAAAAAAGAAAACAAACTGGCATGCCAAAATTACCGTACGATATCGCTATTATGCACCGCATACAAGATCTTCACACATATATTAAGTAGTAGGCTCTGTACATACGCGGAGCAGATATTAGGAGAATACCAGGTAGGCTTTAGAAAAGAAAGGTCCACAATAGACCAGATTTTTGTAGTAAAACAGATCTTACGAAGTGCCTGGGAATACGAAGTAGACGTAATCCACATTTTTGTAGATTTCCGTCAAGCCTACGACTCCATCGACAGAACACAGCTATATATAATATTGGAGAAGCTGGATATACCTCAGAAACTTATCCGACTGATTAAGACAACAATAGAACATAGCGAGGCTTGTCAGAGTCCAAAATCAGCTAACAGACACGTTCACTGTCACACAAGGTCTGAAGCAAGGAGATGGGGTGAAAGATTTGTCTGTATTTGCACTTCTGAACCCAGTAATTAAAGCGTTTTTGAGGCGCATACCCATTGGTCATTTGTTTTCTTAAGATATATTTGATGTCTTTTTAACTTAAATATGCAGATTATTTTACAATAAATGCATACTGAAGAAGGCAGCAAGCCGAAAACCTTTTCTAAATAAAAATATGTAGTAAGTGTTATAGTTAAGTTTCATTACATAATGAATATTAAACACTTCGTGATCACATTTAGCAATACTCTAAATCTGCCCGAAATGGGATACAACTCATTAGTATTTATATTATTATTATTATGGCTTTTCCAATTCTGCGGATTATATGCGGATAACTATATAAACCTACTTTATAGCATAAAGTGTCACATTACACAACATTAATCAAAAAATAGACGAATTAATGCAACACCAACTATACCAACACAAAGCAAACACACACACACACACACACACAAAATTCACAAACAGATAAATTCACCAAAATACCAAAAAAAAAAAAATAATAATAAAATAGAAAGCATGATCATTGACTCAGCAACAGCAATACACCGGCCACTAACCGAAATAGAGAAAGACACTAGACATGTTATCAAAAACATTACAGAAAACTTATAAACAATCATAATAAACAAAAACTATTATACAATAAAAAACATACAACAATTAAGCTAGTTATGTATTTGGAATCATGTGTTTAAGAATAGGAGTTCACGAACAAACGAATCAAAATAATAATCTTAATGCGCTGCCCATTGTTCATAATAAATGAATTAAATTACATATGTCATGTTAAGTTTACTTTATCGCAGTTAAGCATCCATAGTTTATTTATATTGGGAGCACATAAAATCACTCTTAGTCTTACAGTCAGTTACTATGTACGACGGGGTCGCGAAGTGTTTGAATCTTTTTTATTCTTCGCCAACTCAACCCAGGAGTCGATATACAGGTCCTGCCCTATTTGCTCCGAACCACAATTGCATTGCGATTCTACGAAGTCCCGAATTCAACATGTATCCTCTTAATGCGATTCGCGTGTACCACTGCGCCCATACACGTATCCGCATAAAATCTTCATCCTCGGGAAGACTACCCTGTATTCTAGAAGAAGAATACCGTTCCTGTATTCTAAGAAGGAGCGGCCCAGTACGGTCAGCTTAGTCAAGCCGCCAGCGCTATTCGTTTGCAGTCGGCGGACATAGTAACTGACCTTAAGACTAAGTGTTTTCAACTAACTAATGCGCCTCCTTATATAGAACGTGATGCGCTGCAAACAAACAAATTGCGCATGCTTAATTGCGATAAAGCAAACTTAACATAGCACATGTAATTTGATGAAGAATAACGCATTAATATAGCTAATTCTAATTAATTCGATAATAGGATCCCAAACGCATAACTCCTCCATCCGAAAAGGAAATTCACATGAGGCATCCACACTTTCCGATACAAAAATACAACTTTGACTGTTGGGAAGTATTCTTCGCCCTTGGGTAAGGCTGGCAACCTACCCAATATATGGGCTATATTCATATGCGCATAGTCACCCCGAATAATATATCGGAAGAACACAGGCCATAGGCCTAACCGTAGGCAGCAAAGCGGTAAAGATTAAAAAAAAAAAAGATTCAAAAATCTAAAATCTAAAGCACTGATACAATATGCGTTGGATTTTCCAATCCTGTAAATCATGGCCACCCAATTGAATTTTAGATTCTTTTCCAGGGGGACCAACCCTATGAAGTGCCCTGTCCTCTACCTCCCCAACCGTGAACCAAACCCATACTTATTACACTACTCTTCGCTTGCATATTGAATATAATCAAAAATAATCAGTAATATAGATTACAATAATAAATCTTAAATAACGAGCTTTCCCTGTAGCTGTAGCTCTGTTTTCCGCTTATTGTGTAAATCTTTTCTTTTAACTCAATGACTATAGTTTCTGAACTTATATATATATATATATATCACGGTTTTGTCAAAACAAGACTCCTGCTTTCTGAGCTCACAATATTAATAAAAAGTCTTATTATTTATTATTATTAATAAAGGTATTATTAAAATACCTGAATCTAGAGCACTATAAATTAATTCACTGGTTAATATTGTAACAATTGTAACAAACTCATTGTGTCACTTCTTAGATCGGTTATCGATATTTTTGAGATATTGATATTTTTTTCTGATGGGGCATTAAACTTCAATTAGGGTAAATATAATATACCCTTACTTACTTACGTATTTGTCAAATAATTTTCAAAGTGCGCTTCACGTATCTTCACCATGTCAATTAATTGCTATATTAAACATATAAGTTCCAGGTTCTATCTTTACAATTTCAGTTTGTTGGTTCTTACATGAGTATGAGTCTATTTCCTCCTTGCTCCAAACAATTATCCAAGAATTCATATCAATTTGGTTTATCATCATATTTTCTATAATTATTTTCGCTGGGTTACAATTATCAGTAAGCCGTTTTAAAACCCTAATTTCACAATAACTTTGGTTTAATGCAAGCGTACCTCTTTCGCGTAAATATTGATTTAAATCATCTTGTTTGCATAAAGTAAAGTAATGAAACATTTTCAAAATTGCCATCTATCTAGCTTGTCTAACAGTTCATTAATATTAGGTAATGGAAACTTATCATCTACTGTATTTGCATTTAGTTTCCTATTGTCAACAACAAACCGCCATTTTTGTTTTTCTGATTTGTCTAATTTCTTAGGATCTACCGAAAGTGGTGAATTAAATGGTGAATAAGATGGTTGTATTTTACCATTATATATTATATATACTGAAGAAGGCAACAGGGCGAAAACGTTATAACAAGTAAATATTAGTGTTCAGTGTTAAAACGAAAGCTTTTAGTTTTATAATCATAATTATTAGAACCTTCTTTTTCATTGTTAATTTCTCCCATAAATTTCCGTGCTGAGTTTTTACTAAACGTTTTTGTACATCAATAACAGAACATAAAGCTTTTAAAAAATCAATTCCAATTATTCCTTCCAAACCGGAATTTACATCAAACAAAAGAAAAGTGTGTTCGAAATTATTCAATTCGCTTAAACATGAGTGTTAACGTTTCGGGGTGGTCAGACTCAACATGAGAGGTTATTATTGTAAAATTACTTTGCTTAATATTCTTGAAAATATTTTTTGCAAGATTTGGGTTTAGAAAACTAGACAACGCTCCTGTATCTAATAACAAGTTTGCAAGTTTGCAATATACAGAAGAAAATTATTTGATTTGTTAATGTGACCTGAATTTACAGAAGCTCGTTGAGGGATTTCTTTGGATCTTTTTGCCTGAAACGACCCTCGATGTTCCCGCTGAACCGTTTTTTACATGATTACTTTTCCATTCCATAAGAGTAACTTGCTGACCCCTATGAGTGTTTCGCGATGTTGAAGAATTGTCTTTATTCAGATTTTGTCGGAAACTATTTGACTTGGAATGACTATTAAAATTCCGACTTCTTTGGAAACAATTCTTTGCAAAATGACATTGTGGAATAGCAAATTTCCGATCGGGATGACATTATCGGCATTCGGTCAATTATAATTTTCTAAGAAAACGAGTTTTTCAAAATTTTTGAATCGTCGATGGTTTTTTTAAAATTTTGATTTTAGTGTTTGACTGAATTTTGGTTGGTATTTAATATATTGTACCATAACATTCGTAATTATTGTTAGATCATTTAATTGCCTGGAATAACAATTTGTAAATAGATATTGAAGAAATGCGTGAAAACGTGATTTGTTTATCTTTATTAGTTCCGAAGTTATAAGTTCTCAAAGTGAGAGTTTGTGAAAAAGTGCAGACGATGATTTGAAGAAATTATTTAGAACTGTTGCAGTCTCAAAAATGAGTAAAAATCGAGTTTCAACTTTTTGACTAAAAAAATTCTATCTCCAAAACTAACTGCGCCAAGAAAATTGGAATACTAGTGTGGTATTAAGCAACTCATACTTAATCTAGTGAACATACTTTCATTTCATTCCAAATGTATATTTGTTCGGAATATGCGTTCAGATCATCGTCTGCACTTTTGCACAAACTCTCACTTTGTGAATTTATAACTTCTGAACTAATAAAGATAAACAAATCATGTTTTACACATTTCTTCAGCATCTATTTACGAATTGTTATTCAAAACAGCTAAATGATCTAAGAATAGTTACGGAAGTTATGGGACAATTTTCTAAGAAAACGTTCTTAGAAAATTATAATTGATCGAATGCCGTTAATGCCATTCTGATCGAAAATTTGCTATTCCACAATGTAATTTGACTTACCTCAAATGAAACATTTTAATTGAGCATTCGGATTGTTTCATTGTTTTGAACGATAGTTATTATTTGGCTGAACGTTTCCTTTAGCTTTAAAATTTGCTTCCTTACAGTAAAGAATATTTTCCTCTTAAATGACTTGACTCGAAGCTGTTTCAATTTCTAGAGGTACTGTGACCCAGTGGTTCCTTAAGACCACATAAATATGCATTTAATGTAACATCATTATACAATTGAGTTTTCACATACCTCGCAACTTCATCCATGAGATAGACATTCTGCAAAACTGAGCTGGATTAAAGGTCTCAACTCCAAACAACTGGTAATATTTCTTGAATCAATAATTTGCTCTGCTCTGCCATGTATTTATTTTTTTATGCTTGTAATAAGGAAAAGATTTATGAATGTATTTTCGGTCTCTTGAAAAGTATCAACA
Organism: Diploeciton nevermanni; assembly: GCA_027575565.1. Classification (NCBI taxonomy): domain Eukaryota; kingdom Metazoa; phylum Arthropoda; class Insecta; order Coleoptera; family Staphylinidae; genus Diploeciton; species Diploeciton nevermanni. Next base: position 8,291 of record JAODIE010022556.1, read on the forward strand.
ATTAATTCACATGCTTGAACAAAGTCAGTTGCCATTCTAGGAGAACCATAAAACTCGCGGATTGCATTTAAATAAATTAGAATAAATTCTGCCATCTTTTCCGTAATAAACAAATTTCCCAACACCAAATTTAAATCTACTTCTGAATTATAGAGTTCAGAATTATCACTTAAATTATAATTTCCATCAATTTCTTCACTAGAGGTATCAGACAATATCTCTCTATTTTCACAATATCTCGATAACGCAATTCTATGTTTAAGTTGTGACATCAAAGACTTACAGCAGTTGGTACATATGCATTGTATATGCGGATTGAGGTTTCTCGGGTGTCCTGGTCCTTTCCTAGTGAATGCTGATCTTCTAACAGGAACTCGAAAATCCTACCGACTGCACCAGTTATATTTGGACTGGACCGGATTTATTTGGCTGCTCGGGCTATCAGCCAACTGCAAACAGATAGCGCTAGCAACGCCAGTTTCCAAAGGCACCAGCCCAAGCCAGGGTAGCTTTCACAAAGTTGAAGATTTTATGCGGGTACGTGCGTGGACGCAGTGGTATAAACGGATCGCATCAAGAGGATACATGTTGCGTTCGGGACTTCGTGTCATAATATATCATAATATATCGATGTCCGAGTTAAGTTGACGAAGAATAAAGACTTGTAGATAGCTTTGGGTTACTGTAACTGACTGTGAGACTTTGAGTGATTTTATGCGCTCGCAAGCTACCTCTGGGTTATTTATCTTCATATGCGCAGAGTTAATATCGGGAAAAATACAGGCCGTGGGCCTAACCGCAAGCAGCGAAGCGGTAACGATGATGAAGAAGAAGAAGAAGAAATATAAATAAACTATGGATGCTTAATAGATGCGATAAAGTGAACTTAACATGGCACAGGTAATTTGATACATTTTTAAGAACAATTGATGCCATTATACTCTAAAGAGCAGGGTATTAAGATAGCTTACGCTAATTAATTCAATCAAGGATTCCTAGACACATAAATTGGGCATAAACACTCTTTTACACAAAGTTGATTCACCGTACGCCACTCTCAACATTCCAAGAGTTTTTGAACACTTAATACTATTTTTTACTTTTTTACAAAAATTAATGCAAAAAATCGCCGGGCACGCAAACACGAGTCTAACCTTAATGCCCATTACATAAAAACGACACATGCAGTCAAGCTATGTAGTCAAAACTGGGAACCTCTGTGAAATCGTGACGAGTGACAAAAAAATAGAAATCAGTGTACAGAGCGCGCGAAATTCAAACAGTAACCTTATTTTTTGATTACACCTTATATGTGGTGTTGTATAGTCTCATCAAAAATAAACAAAGTCGGGTGTCTGCAAGAAAAGTGTAAACAGAGCAATGTTTAAGCCGTTAACAGGAAAGCACTGTACGTTTTATCTGTGTTAACGGTTATAAAGGGTTTTGATGAACAAATAAGCAGTAAAGCAAAAATAACAAGAAAACCAAACAAGTATTTTGGTTTCTAGTGACGTCAGTAACACCATACTCCAGATTATTATCTGCGAATAAAATTGGTGTAATCAACTACATTTGAATAAATTATATTAAATAAAGTGATTACGCAGCAGTGCAGTGTTAGAAATTGCGTTCAAAACGAACATTCCCGAACTACTCCTGCTGCTGGCGCCTCATGGCGCCTGCTGATTCCTGGTGTTATCCGTCACACAAATGTCCGTGTCATTTGTCAACAAAACAAAGTCGCTTGTACGTAAATCGTGGACGCGCTAAATTCCCATCCGCAGTGCAAAATTATGATCACGTAGCGCTTGTGCCCAAGTGTTCAATAAAACATGGAATACACTTTCGTCCTCATCCGTCACGGCCACACGTTATGAGACGTTATTGCGAAAAATTTAAATATTTCATCATCAAAGCAATAATGATATCTTAGTGAATTTTACAATAACGTTTCATTTGTATCTCATCGGAACCACCGCACATCTACAATGATAGCTTCTCTCGTCGAAAGCACTGACATACGCACTATTGAATGGGATATGATGGACAAGACTAAGTTCTTTCCATTATCTATGCTTAGTTCATTTACGGTTCGCTGTGCCCTATATCCTCTTACATTGATAAAGACCCGCTTGCAAATCCAAAAGCACAATAACATGTACACTGGAATGATTGATGCATATAGGAAAATTTTGAGTTGTGAAGGTTTTGTTGGGTTGTATCGAGGATTCTGGATATCATCTGTTCAAATATTTAGTGGTAAGTAATCAACACACACACATGCTGTCTAGTAGATGTCACTATGTAAGTTCATGTCCTGTTTTAGGTGTTTTTTATGTTTCAACATATGAAGGAGTTCGACATGCATTAGCACAAAAGAAAGTTGATTCTAGAATCAGAGCATTAATTGCTGGTGGTTCTGCATCTATAGTTGGTCAAACAATTATTGTTCCTTTTGATGTAATTAGTCAGCATTTGATGATGATGGGTGTACACAATAAAGGTTCATCTGTGAGTAAGCAAAATGTTTAGATGTTATTTTAGGTTCATGTGGGTTTTGATTCAAGGTTGAATTTAATCCATTGGGCATCAAACATCAAGAAGCATCCCGCCTTATGCTAACAACACAAGTCATTAAACATATTTTGAAAACTGATGGCATAGGAGGATTTTATCGGGGTTACACAGCAAGTTTATGTGCATATGTTCCTAATTCAGCTCTTTGGTGGGGATTTTATCATTTCTATCAAGGTATTTATTACATCGTTTTTCCGGATATGAATACCTACTGTTTGCCTTTTATAGATGAACTTCATGATATATTACCCCCTCATATATCTCACCTCCTTATTCAAACGACCGCTGGCACATTGGGAGGATTCACGACGACAGTTATCACGAATCCTCTAGATGTGGTACGCGCCCGCATGCAAGTACAGCGGCTAGAATCAATGAAAGTAGCTTTCAAAGAGCTGTGGCGCGAAGAAGGCTTGTTCATGTTCTGCAAGGGTTTGAGTGCACGACTGATACAATCCGCGTCATTTAGCTTTAGTATTATACTAGGATACGAGACAATAAAGAGGGTATCAGTGAACGACGAGTACAAAGAGTTCGTGCGTTGGTAATGTCAGGCGTGGAAGAAAGGTAGTCAAAGAATTAGCGAAATTTATGCGATTAAGATGATTAGTCAATGCGCATCGGGTTGCTCTGTATAAGGTGCGCTTTCTAAGTAACCGTTATTTAGTGTAAGTCGCAGTTGCAAATCTCAAGGAGTTATTAAATACCAAATAAAGGCAAGGAGTAAGCACGGTGCGAATGTTGTGATTTATTTAACTTTGTACATTGTTTTGTTGACAACTTGACTAGAAAAGAAAATTGTACACATGTATATATTATTGTTTTATAGTTTATATTGCTGCTGGCACCAAGCTTTTATTTGTTATTAACATAGGTGCAATAAACACCAGGCAATTTCAAAGATTGCCTTTAGTTGTTAGAGCAATTTAATGTGATCAAGGGTCTGTTGTACATATACATGAAATGTATATTGACGGATGTCTACTGGAAGTATAGAAAAAATATTAAATAAAATGTCATATCTGGACAAAACTGTTTGACAAACTGTTGTTTGCCAATCTCTTATCTGTACTGCCTCACATCATAAAAATTATTTACTTACAGTTCAAAGCACATTACTGCACTGAAATGATACATGTGGCTGAATTGGGATTAAATAGGAATGACCGAAATGCATGCCCAAAGAAAACAGTAGTACATATATTCTTCTCAAATCGAAATCATATATTACATACAAATCAAACGTTCATCATACGATCTACAAAATCTTTAGAGAATATATAAATCAGAAAATTTCACTAGAAGTCACCCAAAAAGTCGAAAATGAACGCACTTAATACAATTGCTCAGTGAGAATGCTTTCGCACTAAATTCCTGCGTAATCTTGCGTAAAATGATCAGCGCGATGATTCTCATCATGCGTCGTCATGCTAAATATTAAGTATACGTCTTAAACAATGGACAAGTGCAAACACAGATTATTACAGAGCTTGAATTTCGCGCCATTCGTCATTGGTAATAATTGATGAATGTAATTCAAACGTTTAAATTTACTTAGACAGCATTCGAGAAGATGTTACATGTAATTAATTTAAGTTATAGGGTAATTGGCACGGACTCGCAACCGTTCTTTCGCTCTGTTTAGTATGTTGTATGTCTTTGGAACATTACATTTTACAATCGTGTATCTGAGTGTGAGGCATGCGTGAGTAATGTGTGTATAATTGTGTATTGCAATCGTTCGCTCCGTCATTCGCAAACTATATACATAATAACTACAACACTGAACGTTTCTCTCGTTTGTTTTGCTTATCTTGCCTCTAATGAGCCCATCGCATGATAATCGATTTCCTTAACAAAAACGCCGAGAACAGTACATCACGTTCGTGGCAATAATACATCCGTTACTTGCTTAGTATTTTTGTTTTTTTGCAAAGAGATGCACAGTGCTATTATCAAAACGATGTGATTCAATGTGAGCTATATACAATAAATAATTAATTTATTCTTACTTATGTCGTCGTTCGTGCGATCAATCAATCACACACTAAAATCATTTATCATTAGTCGTGTTTTATATTAATTAGGTAATTCATCTTAAACGTGTATGCCATCATCGTTAAATAGTCCGTTCGAAAATACCAGGTCCATTCACGCACCATACATTCGCTTAGTTTTAATTAATTATTTTCTTTATGTATATTTCCTTGTTATTCTACTCTACACCTGTAATTTGACCTAGAATGTAATGACTTGTTTGCTCACCTTCCCCTCTCCAACCAACACTCCCTCCCTCCTTCCCACGTCCAACATTTAAAATCACCTTCTTCCTTATCGATTACTACATAACTAAAATGTTCATTTTTCTTCTTTGTTGGTAGGAATACTGGCATTTAATTAACGTTACTTTACGAGATGTTCGTCAACCATTGCGGTTTCGAGTATTTTGCGGGTGTAGCTTCGTTATCATCGTTAAACATACGCAACATTACAGACGCACAACAATAATATTATGTTCAAATGCATTCAAGTTCCATTTGGTTTGCCACGGTCTGCATTGTTTATTGATTTCTTAGGCTATGTGCGATTGTTGAAATCTTCTTAAACTAAATAGGAAGTTTGTAAAAAGGACATAGAAAAAACGTATGAATCTACGCACGCCTCCAACGACTTTAAAACGGCCAATAAATAGAGTAGAGTGCTAATAGAGTCGCTAAAACTAGAATGCTCGTGGTGGAGAAGTGCATATGGCAGTGGACATCCGAATTGAAAGTTGGAAACTTGGGAAATATTTTAAGTAAAAACACAGTCACAAGTGTTCGTAATTGATCATTATGCAATCATAATGTTAACGTTGTGGTCTGTATATATAATTTTCTACAATTATATAACGCAGTCACGAAACTGCAGAGAACAGTCTTATGGAACACGTGAACATGGTGGTCACGCGGTAAGCTAAGAAAGATGGAGAGGAATGTCGTTCGTACTTCGTTTAACGCACAATGCCCTTTAGACTCATCGTGCGCCTCGACTTAAATTATTCAGTTACACTTTTGGATTCAGCTTGCTTCGCTTTCATTTATGGTTTCGAGTTTCAAATTCCAAATATGTCGAAATTGCGCTGGGGTTGACGTTACGTCTTATTCCTCCTGTTCAGTCTCTTCCCCGGGGCCGTACATGTCAGCTAGCTTGTCGAAGCGTGGTCCCCACGCACCAAGATAATCGTACTCCTGCTGATCATCATCAGACCCACCTACAAATTGAATCAATAGCGAGGTTATAAACTTTTACTTTAAGTCGATTGGCAGTACTAACCTGAGGCAAGCGAGCTGAGAGATCCGGCAGTGCTGCCGCCGCCTTCGTAGGCGTAATTTCTCAGATCGTCAAAGGGTGGTGCATTAGGATCACTGTCAGCGCGCTTCTTGTGTTCGTCGATGAAGACCCCAACATTGGGCTCTTGTCCGGGAGTCATGCTCATGATGTTAACTGCGGAAATTCAAGCCAGAACATAAACCATCGGCACAATGCGATCGGCATTAAGTAAAGCTCCGACATAGGTGAGAAGATTAATTGCCATAGCAAATTTAGTAAAGCGCGTTGACGCTCGTTTAATATTCATTCATATTTCGCGTGATGAGCTTGCTCGATGGACAATTTTCAAACGGTCAAATTTCAGTGAATTATGTGTATGGGGCCGTTTTCCACCGGGACGGCCTTCCGCTGATCGAATATGAATTAAATTCGAAACGTCCACGCAGAACCGAAACTACTTTCGAATGCAAATGGTTTCAGGTAAATCACATCCATTGCCTCGGCCGTAAATCACGTCCTGAAATTTGGGTCATTGCGACATTTTTCACATTGAATTACGCGCATACAATTACACCGATTTCAAGAATTTGTAAAGAAAAAACCATCAAAACACTACGCAAATCACTTCGACACGTTGAAAGCATTGAATGAAATCTTATTTTCGCGAAGCTTTCGAATGTAATTTTTAATTCTCAAAGTGCAGAAATTCAAGTGTTAGCGGCAGATGCATCCTTACTGAAAGAGCACGATTAAATGTTTCTGACAAGTTAATTCATTTTAATTTTGTGACTCAAGAAATTCAAAGGCGCCTATTATAATGCCCAACAATAGATGAAACGCTAGAAGTAATAAAAGCATGCCTCGGTAGAAAAAGTAATCGCAACAAAACTTCGGGATCGCCATCAAGCAAGATGGGGCGAGGTAGCCGCGCGATAAAACAATTTTGTTGCCTTAACTGCACGTCCCGCCCCCGGGCACGACGCTTGAAATTCGTGGCGCCCGCCGAATGAAAATGATACGCGCAGTGGCAAAACACGCGCAAACAAAGGCCACCGATTTATTCGGTGTACTTTTAAGAGTCGGACTGCGCAAGTTCTACGTCAAGATTCGAGTAGTAAAATCAGTCGTAAACTGTGAAACTTTCAATGTGCGTTTTCTTTTAATCTGATCCCAAACGGAATTTCCTATCCAACCCCAAGTAAACTTTGGCTATATATTAAGCATACGTTCAATTCACTCGGATTTCGAGCAAAGAAAATTTCGCTTCACAAAGAACATAATTAAAATTTCGTCTTTAAGGTGCACTAAGAGAGTTTGCTCTTGAAGTTCGTAAATAATAAAAATGCAGCGTTAATGATTAAATCATCCCTGTAGATGTTTTCTTTGGAAGTGTCAACGCAACATCTGTTTACCGTGAGTTCTTAATAAGCAATTAGAACGAGCAAAATTGTAAAATCTGTCGACCTAAATTTAATTATAATTCCATTAGGAATAAACTCTTTATCGCACTGGAATTGTGCGCGAACGAACGCGACGGGCAGTAAAAATCCAAAACCACACGAAAATTCATTGTTCTATGGTGGTATTATACTTAGATCTTGCTAGAGTTGCGGTATGCATATTAAAATATCACCCGCGAATGCAAATTTCCAAGCAAACTCAAAGTAAACAACCGAAAAGTGTAAAACCGATAGCTTCTGAGATTTTCAAGGCTATTTTAACGACGTGATGGGAGCTCGTAAGCACTGATATGATCTAAAGAGCAAAGGATATTTTAACCAGATATTTTCGACCCTAGTTGATTTTTGCCGGAATGGCGGCAAAGTGGCTTCGCGTATTCTGAGCACGAATATGGACAACACGTACGCGAAAACGGCGAAAAAGCTAACCAGAAGGAAGATCCACAGTGGAAAACCTCAGGTTCCATCTCGTTTTGGCCCTGGGCAAAATGAACAGCAGAGAAAGCTTTTAAAAGCACTGAAATAACTCAGCATTTTAATACATGGCGTAATTTATCACGATTTCTGATAATCCTCAGCGATCAAAAATATTCAAGGTCGTAAGAGGTCACCTTAGGAAGATAGCTTTGGGTCTCTATGTTTGGTAAAATAGGCTTCATCATCACATTAAGTCCCTTGTTAATTAACAATTTGCAGTCGTCGGTTTGATAATAATTACTTGAACTTACATGACATTTTGGGTGGTGCGAGCTCGGGCAGTGGGCCGCCGATTGGAATCTGCAACGGGGTGATGTCGAAAGCGGTCATGTCATCTTCGCCGCCGCCTTCGTCGTCGTAATTGATGATGTTTTCGCGCACGTCGTCGTCGGGTCCCGGATACTTGATATGCGCCTCACGACGGCGGTTGTACACCACGAATACCAAGACAAGAACTGTGCAGAAAAATACCACATAATTAGTACGCTGGTCTCGGCTGAAACGCGCGTGTCATTCAACTTTCCAGCCTCCGGCGAAACCGAAAGCTTCCAAGTCGAACTATCCTAGAAGTCTACCGCGCTCGCAACCGGTAGATTAGACAGGCAGACGCATTAAAATCAACGAGATCAACCCTTCAGCTTCAAGGCCATTAATCATTTGCTTGGGCAACCTATTTGATTTGAGTGCGCCTACCTTCAAGAGTGATAGATAAGGATACAGGCTATCGCATGCTCATCAGATGTAGCACCTACAAAGTGCCAGCCAACATAAAAATATTTGCAAAGTGAGGCATTTGTAAAATTGATTAACGTCTATGTTTGGGTTTGCAATCAACCTCATCGCTTTCAGTAGGATAATGCCCCTGGTGTATTAAATGTCGGCGAAATACTTTGCCAGTGTGAAATGGATCATTGCGTCTGATTGCCTTCTAGTTGTTATTAGACGCGCGCACATGTGGTCCAGACATTTTCGTCAATAAGTCATCATCAAAAGCAGCTGACGTCTTAGCGAATCAAAGCAACGTGATGCTCCTCCACTCATCTTGGAATGTTGTTTGCTTTCAACACACCTTGCGACACCCCCGCAATGTTTGAGGATGGCAGTGCGTACTCGAGGAAATAATCCTCTAGAGACACTTTGCCACAATGGTAAAACTTAATATTTATCATTCCACATCATTCCACGCAGTCGGGTGCTTCGCCATTTCTTCATGCCTGACGGCCGCTTATGAAAATTGGAGCAGCACCACTTTTCTTCTCGCCCAATTCTCGTGCAGTTCACAAGTGCGCATTCACGTCTTATAAATAAATAAATTGCTTGGAGGCCTTGGGGGGTAGGCCGAGCGCGAATTTATTTAAATGCAAATACAGTCTTACCACATTTCGCACTATTCTTGTTGGAAATTCGAATTGATCAAACGTCTAATTCGGAAAATTGCTTCTATTGACGAATTCAATTAAACCCTGGTCCTCCTTGAGGAACGACAAGTCGATTGCAAACTGTGATATACCCAACTTACCCAACAATGTCAGCACGCAAATGATAAACGCGATGATGAAGTCCTTGGAAGGCATAATAGCCCCAGCCGAAAGCAACTCTAGCTCACAATGACCGCCCGTATATCCCAATGGGCACACGCATTCGTACCGCACCGGAGGATCGTAGTCCTTGCAAATTCCGCCGTTGATACATGGAGTCCACATGCACTCGTTCTCGTTGACGCAGGTGCTCTCATGGAATCTGTATCCTTGCGGACATCTAGATACGAGACACATTGAGATGACTTACCGTCGACGACAAGCGATATGTAACACCAGAGAAGAATCCATAATTCCACCATAGCGACGTGTCACACTGAGGTAATTTTAGACATTGTTCAACAAGAAGAGAGAAGAACTCAACGTGCACATGCGTAGATTAAGGTGGTTCATAAGGTGGGCATATGTCGATGTACAGAGGAAACCACTACGTCTGATAACGTTCGTGCTTGCAGCGTATGAGTATTAATGGCAGCCATGGTGGACGTAAAACTTGTGAATTAAAGTTTAATTGAGTTTGGTTCTTGTAGTCCTGCGAGTTTGGCGTGCGTCGATTTATAGGGAGATGGGTGGACTTGGAACGAGCATTACATAAAGCTGCGTTATTAATCATTGAATGACGACAAGCGGCTTTGATTAAAATTGATCGGCAAACAAGCCATATTATAATATATATATATATATATATATATTAATTATGTTA
>JAODIE010022567.1:0-18255 GCA_027575565.1 Diploeciton nevermanni
GATCAGACACAAAATTAGAGACTTAAAAGAACAGGCAGAATTGCCTAGAAAGAAGAAAGAAGAAGAAGAAGAAGAAGAAGAAGATTAAAAACCGTTTACAAAAGTTATTACCATATTTTTATTATTATAACTGAAGAATCAGTGTGGTTACGAAATGTTGAAAAACTGCACTATAACACTTACTTTTTGTCTTTAGGTAAGAAGAAGGCAAAGTGTTATAGTGCAGTTTTTTAACATAATAAAATATAGAAGCAAATTCAATATTTTGTATTATGGTTCTTATAATTAAACAGAATATTCGTTGTGCAGATGAAACTAAAACACTTACTAATTCTTGATTTATAACACAATACTAAAGATTTAGATACTGAAGAAGGCAGCAAGCTAAAAACATTTTACAAATCAATATTAAGTAAGTGTTAAGGTAAACTTATATCTACACAATGAATACTAAACACTTCGCCACTTTGACCACACTTAACGATACTCTAAATAAAGTTTATAATGCATACTTTACTTTCACATAAATAAAAAGTAAACGTCTCAGTAAATTTATTCTAATACAATAAATATTACACACATAGTAATCAAAAGTAACAAAGCGCTTAAATTATTAGTCATTCCCTAATACTCGGATCAAAAACTTATTAATACCAACCCTACCTTTCATTAATTTCCTTTGACTACACAAAAGTTTGTTATTTAAAATTTTAACATTATTCCTCTGGAAACATTGAATTGACACATTGAACGAAACATTTGAGAACATCACGCCCACTACGTAGTAATGGTAGTATTACTTGACTGCACTTCGGAAGTTACGCATTCAATTAGTTTTTAAATCAGTTGTGGTTACTATTTTAATACTTATTATGTAGATAAAATACACTGAAGAAGGCAGCAAGCCAAAAAGGTTCCATAAACAAACTCCAGTAAATATTCTTATATGCTTTATAATTCAAAATAATAACATGCTTCAAGAAAACCTGTCAGGTGTGGGGTTCGAACCCACGCTCTCATACGAGAACCAGAGCTTAAATCTGGCGCCTTAGACCGCTCGGCCAACCTGACTACAGCGACTGTCACATATAGTATATATATAGTTTGTTATTCACAATTTGTTTATGGTAATAAAGGCATCGAAGGTAAACTGACTAGACTAATACTAGTGGAAAAAGAGATTTGACTAGGTGACTCACTGAGTCCACACTTATTTAATATCTTCATGAGTGAAATCATCAAAAGACGGCCACCGGAAAGGGATACCCCATGAGCGCACACAACATACATCAATAATATGCTAGGCCGACGATGTGGTTCTACTAGCTGATAGCGAAAAGAATCTATTCAAAAACTATTACAGTTATTCAATCAAACCACCAAACAATTTGGCATGAAAATCTCCACCTCTAAAATCATAAGCATGACCATTGTCATGCTTATGTACCAACCAGATGCAAGCTAGAAGTGGATGGAAAGATTATTCAGCAGGTAATAAGAGCAAAATACCTGAGTGTCGAAATCTCTACATTTGAAGATATTGAAGACAGTGTAAGACAACAAGCCAACCTAACTACAAGAACAGCAGCCTGTCTGAACGAGAATATATAAAAGTGCGATAAGACCAATTGTCACCTACGCCGCCTTTAGAAACAATAGAAATGGCGGTAATAAGAAAAATAAACCACAAAACATTGATGAATACAGTCCATAAGGAAGAACTAAGGGAAATGGTAAAGGTAAATTGCCAGAAAAGCAAGAGACTGCTCACCAAGAGGTAAGCGAAGCGTGGACATGCCAAGAAAAAGCTGGAGCGATGCAAGCGCACCAGGAGAGGCTATATAATCGATGAAGGAACAGGCTAACAGTCTTTAGAGAGAACGAGAAATTACATGCAATAAATATTTTATTGTAAAATGCAAATATAAATGGTTTAAAATAAGGTATTGGTTTAATAGTATACAAAAGGGCGCTATTTGTAAAATCATGTTATTTTTCTATACTAAGATTCTAGTTCAAATTTTTCTACTATGTCTCTTCAAGATATTACTACTAGAAAATTGATATGATCTCTAGAAATTGTTTACATGTGCAGGGTGAGACTAGCGGCGTCGCACTCGCTCATAGAGAAGGTTCGCATGTGTCCTGCGCAATGATAACATACAAAATTGTGAAGCGTTTTGCATTTTCTGTGAAGAATTCATCCGCTTTGTTTCCGACAATCCATCTCTACTACAACTCAACGATATTCCTTATGTAGTAGAACGTTTTTTCTGATTTGGAACCACAGTTTAATGATTACTTACAAGATTTTAAATCTTTGCATATACTGTTGCATTTCATTCATAATAGTAATTACAATTCTTGGTTATAAACTGGCTGACTGCAATAATTATCATTATAAGTTTGAGAAAACATTTGTATTGGTTGCAAGTTTTGCAGCCAGAGATCTCATTCTTGTGATAATGTATTTGTTTGCAATCGCTGCAACAATTTTGTTCAAGTGGTTGCAATTTCATATTATTTCAATACATGGTTTCATTTGTAATAAAAGACGCAATTTTTATCTGTAAAGGCTTAAGTACAAGTACAACTTGTAAATTGAAACATATTTTTGCGTCCGCAGCATTGTAATGAGAGAAATATTTATAGGCAAGAGTAGAATTTACAACTATTTATAGTAGATTGAAAGTAATACATATTTAATGGAATGATAATTCATAAATTTGGTAGCTAAATGTAATAATAAAAACGTTTAGTTAGCAAGAGTCGTACTAAATTTGTACACGTCTTTCAAGAATATCATTAACAAATTCATACAATTGATTAAATGGTTCACAATCCTAGAATTTTCTCTTAGTCATCTTGGTAGCATCATTATATCCTAATATTATAAGATCAATTATCTCAACTTTTAAATCACATATTGATTTGGTATCTACAACAGACTAAAGAGAGAGTAACTTACTATTGCACTTTATTTGTCGGTATAAATTATAATATTTTTTGCTTTTAATAAATTTTGCTTTAATTAGTTAGTTAGATAAGTTTTGCTTTTTGGCAAAGAATAACCTAAGATGTAAGTTCATAGAAGGTGTGCTTACAAATAGTTACAATAAAGTCAATAATGTATGATTATTTCCCACGATCTATTTAGAAACACGGAATCAATTCCTGCTGAGGGTATATTTAATGTAATATATATTCCCACCAGATTTCCCAATAACGGCTAGTAACTCTGGTAGTTGATGCAGTTTAATAAAATGAAGGTCAAGCACGGTGTCGGTATCCTCCGCATGGTTGCAGTACACTAAAATATATATATATATATATATATATATGGATATATGGTTATTAGTTTAGAGAAATATTGTATACATTTTTTTTTCATTTTTGTATGCTATGAGGCAACTTTCAAAAATCATATTTTGTAATATTTATTTAACAAAATAATGCTATATTTTATATAATGTACCTATTTCTGATAGAGAAAATTAATTAATCGAGGTTTGTAGAATTATTTTTTTAATATTTCATTTGTCCAAGCTACATTTTCATAGTTCTAAGAGGAAATCTAAAAAGAATAAGAGCAAAATTATGAGACGTTCTTCACGTTATCTTGAGTGAAATTACATCCCAAACATTAATGCAATAATAATACCATTTACCACAAAATAATTCTGAACAATATTCTTTAAATATTAAAATGACATTCTTTTGCAATTGGAGTCCACCTTACAAGTGCTTCATTAAGGCTTTGACAGTCTGACATATGCAACTGCATATTTTCCATTGTAATGTATGCAATTCTCACAGCAGTAAATAGTGTTTCCAACAATTCAAGATTACAAGGTTGCTGCCTACAATGGTTGTCACTATATGTTTGATAAAAACCATTTGCATTGATCGCTAGTTCGGCATGTAGAGTTCTAAGCCTCGTGGTGTTGTGGTGACTTGCAATGCATGCACCAATTGCGCGAAGGTGATGATAGTCGGGGTTTATCGCATTGGTTAATTCTTCTTGTAGATTGCAATTTTTCTCTGATTGCACATACTAGAAGTAACCACATAGTGAGAGAGAAAAGTTTAGTAGCTAAGTTATTTTAAGTCAGTGTACGTACAATGCCAATGCCGGTGCAAAGTATAAATATGAGAGTTACTTTCATGGTGGTTGCTTTACTTACAGTGCGCGAATTATAGCTGAGAATTGTCCTTGGGTTCATATTTATAGTATTATCATATTTATGTAAAGCTTTAAAAAAAAGCGTAAAAATTGTTAACGTTTAAATGCTATTCATGTTTATCGCACGTTTGGATTACCTTCTTGTAAAAAAGTAGTACATTCAAAAAAACTTACTTTTGTATTTATGATCTATTTACGAAGCTGCTTTTCATGTAATACGCATATTTATTTTTTCTACGCTAGTGTTTAATTTAATCCCTATTTAAAGACAATCACTTTCTATACAATTTAGGCGTATGTTTATAGCGCACTTACACCTGTAGAGTGCAATCTACTGTCTTGCTTTTATTAATGTCAAATATTGCAGCAATATACGAATGTATGTGTTTTAAATAACCAATAAAAATATTTTATATTATGGGTATTCTGTTTGGAATTGTTTGTGAAATATTTTTCAATATCTTGCGGAAAGTTTCGATCATTCAGTCAGTTATTGCAGAGTTCTTTTCACATTTTGTAATTATTAATATTAAAAATAAATGTAGAAAAAACTATTTCAACAATAATGCCAGAGAACAAAAATTATACAATTATTTTTTTTGACAAATCTTCTTAATTTCCAACTAAAGTACATTTTTTAATAAACCTACCACCTGTAAACGGCTTCTTATGTTTAGCAATTAATTTTAACATATGTACAGATGTTTTGAGCAATGCTGAACTTTGTATTTCTATGCAGTTTGTTGTGCTTCTAACGATTTTTCTAAAGTATAAATTTTTTTGTAGGAATTGAGATTCAAATCGATCTTATTGCCTATTGCACAAATCAAGTGAAGTCTAATAAAGCGTTGATTTTACTGCTGTATTAATGAAATTGATGAAACTAATACGCCGAATGTTGTGTGATGTTGTTTCCGCACAGAAAAATATGACAAAAAAAGTGGCAATTCAAAAGTATAATGGTATTTCAAAAATGTAATAAAACATATCTTAAGTTTTTATTAAATTATATAGAATAAATTGCATTGCAAAGGAATTATTTCTTTTGAATAATTTTTTTTAAAATTCATATATTTCTGAACAGTGTTCACATCTTTGGGCAAAATATTTTTACAACTTTGACGATCAAAATACAGATTTTTACTTAAATTTTATTGCATTGTCTTGTTCAAAACTAATTTTACATACTTAGCAGTGATAGGAATCTAAAGTTGATATTTGATAGGTGTGAGCAAACCATATAAAATGCATGTTTGGGCATTATAAACTAAAAATAATATTTCACTATTCTTCCACCAAATATGTTGTGCTTTCCCCACAAGTCAAAAATGGTTTATACAAAAATAATAAGTAAACTTATTAAACAATTTGAAAACATAATTGAAGATAGTTGCAAATTGTTTTCACATCTATTTTGTCCATTAGACCGTATTCATAGCAAATTTCAAACGATCAACGATTTTTACAAACGATTTCAGCCGCGCCAAATTTTATTTCAGGAGATCAAAGAAAATAACCTGCAACAATGTCGATTACCGATTATTACATTATATTTGATCCCTATTTTATTATACTTCACTAACTAAACTACTAGAGTGTGAGTATATTATATTGACTGTATTCGCAGCAGTTTCGTGTTCTCAAAATATGCATTTCGCCGTTATTGCTATACGTAGATGATTCACATACTGAGCTTAAATAGACTTAAAACTAATCACGTGTGGATAAAACTGCATAACTCAGCTAAAATCGAACTTATGGCACAACTTTTCACAATTCATAAAAGGACACCATTGTTGTAGACAACGCAGTGCCGAGAAATTGCGCATTACAGGAGATGCAATAAACTCGTTCTAAATGAACCTAAAAATTTGTGTACAAATCTCAGTGTCAAGTTTTTACAATAGTTGAAATATGCCGTTTAAACAACAGCCACATCAATAAACAGAGTTTCATAAGAGGCTTATCTAATTATTCAGATTGGCTCTGAGGTGTAGCACTATCCTTTATTCTGTCTGGTCCCAAGTGAAGCGGTGGACGATTCTTGTTTTTTCTAAACATTTCTAAAGTTAATACTGTCGAATAGAGTAAAACGTAGCATTTTTGAATAGTTTGCACTAAACGTTAAAATATTTATTTAAAATTATAGTGTCACAATTAAATTCAAGTAAGACTCTCCAAACTACGCATTTCCTCTTCTAGATATCCAAGAACGCAAATCACACACACATAAATACCATGACACCCGATGGCTAAAATTTACACCTTTCGGTTTAAACCTTTCGGTTTCACTATAACACCTACCTTTAGTCACTTGTTAAAAACATTTTCGGCATCTTGCCTTCTTCAGTATGAGTTTAAAGCAATAGTTTCCGAGAAAACTGAAGAACAGATACTAAAGAAGACAACATGCCGAAAACGTTTTACCAAGTGACTAAAAGTAAGCGTTGTAAGTGAAATTTTATCAACATAATAAATCTTAAACCTCTCGTAACCACACTCAACAATACTCTATATCAGGAAAAGTGTAAAACGTTGATACTTGACCTAGTGACCTGTTCACTAGTTTATAACCGGTTCAATGGAATCTGTTTTTATCTCAATTCTTTTTTAAACATTTAATAAAACTACTCGGAAATTATTTAAGTCATATTAGAAGCACAATTGCAATACAAAAACTAAAAGGTTAATTTTAATCAAAAAAATAATTTCAAAACCTAAAAATAAATGAACAGGTCCGTTTAACACCAAGTTCAATATTTGACGCTTCAAAAATTATCAGGTAATACTGTATCTGTTTTAATTAGCATATCAATGTCACTATTCTTTACAAAGCGTGTAGACTTACCCGTCATTTGAACGCAGGTTGGGATTCCCAGATGGTTTAAGTTGGCAAAGCACTATCAAATCAAACTTGGTTGGAAGAAACTGAATTTTTACCAGTCAATTATGTTATAATCCAATAATAGTATAAATAACATTCATTATTATTATGGTTTTTCCAATCCGGTGGATTATTGCCACCCAATTATTATTGGGTTTTAGATCCCTTTACCAGGTGGTTTAGCCCTTTAAAGTGCCCTGTTCTCTCACCTACTCGACCGGGAATTGAATGTTAGATGTGATTTAGCAAGGTGGACCTCTAGCGTTGTCATGAATAAGAGAACACCTACCACTATGGATGTGTTGTTGTACCTACGGATGTGTAGTTATGACTACGGTTGTTCATTGAAATAATAACGTATGCTAACCTACATAGCGCATGGTCGCATTGATAGCATCAGCCGTGTAGGGCACTTAGACTAAAGCTCGAGACCGGCAGGGTTTAAACGAGCTTCTAGAGCTCTTTAGTAGCATTTACCAAAATCTAACAAATATAAATCTACTTAATAAATTCCAATAAATCAGCTCAGCAAGAGTCGATTATTTAGAACTGTTGCAGTCGCGTAAATTAGTAAAAATTGACTTTTAATTTTTCGACTAAAAAAATTCTATCTCAAGAACTAAATGCGTTCATTTTATTCCAAATGTATATTTGTACGGAATATGCTTTCAAATCAGTGTCTGCACTTTTTCACAGATATTTACTTGAATAACTTGTAACTTTGGAACCATCAAAGATAAAAAAATTACGAATTTTTTTAGTATCTATTCACAAATTGTTATTGAAGATATTTTAATAATCTAATAAACATGAAACAATTTATCAAATCACAACCGGTTGTAGTTAAACACTAAAATCAAATTTAAAAAAAAAGAACAATCGAATGATTAATCAAGTGTTATTAATACTATCTCGATCGGAAGTTTTCTGTTCCATATTGTTGACAGTACAGCAGCACTATTAGTACTCATTACTCAATATAGTAAAAGTGCACCGTTGACTTTTTGCAAAGATTTCCTTGAAAGTTTTTTGAAAGTCAACTTCCAATCAATTGTACCACCTAAGTATCGTACTTCAGCTTTTTTAGCAAAAATCTGTTAATTTAGTAGTGTTGGTCTTATAAGTAAACTGAATTTACGTGATTTCACATTCTCGATAATATTTCAGTAGTGCTAGAAAATTCTTGAGGTTTTAGTTTGGCGATTATTGCATTATTTCATTTGGCAGAGAGGGCTATTTTTGTATTTGGGACTTTGGAAAGATCATTTATATAAATAGAAAAACGTTTAAAGCCTAAGAATGAAATTTGGGAAACGTCTGCATTTATGGATTTAGTTATTGATTTTGTATGAATTATTTTGCAAATAGTTTTCTATTAAATAGCTACGCATTAGTTGTACTAGATTCTTCAAAATTAGACTTATTTAATCCAATGATTGATAACTTAATGATACTTGTCGTGATCATCTTCTCATTTGTCTCATTTTTTATCTAGTCATTATGAAGATAGATCTGAATAGATAATATTTAGTAGAGATGTGCAAATAAATTTCCCGGCTCACTTTTTCTATCAAACTGACGATCTTAAATGACCATAAATTATATATACATGTAATTTTGTGTAATGAACTAAACACACATATTGTTGAAAAACACTTACTTTTTGTCTTTAGGTAAGAACGTTTTCGGCATGTTGCCTTCTTCCGTATGATTGAAATTGTAGAAGTTTGCAATTGATATATTGCTTAAGTTAGTATTATTGAGTGGAGGGTGGTCGGCTGTTTCTTCTGTCGGAAATGAGATTTTAGGATTATGTGATTAGTCTTAAAAGTTTAAAGATTGTCTGGGTGTGCTCATTAGGTAGTTTTGGGTTATTTAGTTTATGTTTGTAGATATAAAGGTTTTCGTTAATATCTAAATGTCTATTGTCTGTTTTTAATATTGTTAGTGTCGTATCTATGTTGTTACCTGTATGTGAATATTTAATTAAGTGGTTGGCAAAAAGGGAATAATACGTTTAGGGATCTTTGAGTGCGCGCATGTGTTCTTTGTACCTGATTTGAAAATTTCTATTGGTTTTTCCTTTGTAAATGGATGGACAGGAGTTGCAAGTTAATTTGTAGATACCGCTGGATTTCTGAAGATTTAGAGGATTTAATGGGTTATTTAATCCTTGGAATATTTTGCTGTTTGTCCTATATGCTAGTTTGAAATTTAATTTTCTAAATATTTTTGTGATTTTATAACTATTGCCGTCAGTGTATGTGAATGTGAGATTTTTTGTGTCTTGAGATAGTTGGGATTTGATTCTGTGTCTTGTTGTGTTGTATATTTTAATTAATTCTTTGGTGTTGTATCCGTTTTCTATTGCTATGTTTTTGATTTTATTAAATTCTAAATTATGCTGTTCTGTTGTTAGTGGTGCGTTAAGGAGGCGATTGAGAGTGAATCTAAAGTATGCCATTATATGTTGTTTTGGGTGAAGTAAAAAAGTAAGTGTTATAGTGCAGTTTTTCAACATAATGAATCATAAATACTTCGTAACCACACTCAACAATACTCTAAACACACATAAGAAAATCAAAATAAAGCTAATCATTTCATGAAAACATCTAATAGGCATTGAAACTAAGTTGTGGGCATAAATATATCAACTATGGGCGGTTTTGTATTCTGCTAAGAACTGGATTCTCCCATAATATATGTTTTCACTTCATTCAATACGTAATTGTCATCAAGTCAGAAAACAAAAGTTATAAGGGTTAATATCAATTGACAAAATTATCTTAGTACACAAATAGACAACGTACGCCCAATGACATGGTTGCGGTGTCCGAGTGGTTAAGGAGATGGACTTGAAATCCCTTGGGCTTTGCCCGCGCAGGTTCGAATCCTGCCCGCAGCGCTCGCTTTTAGATTTGGCTGCGATTGAACTTGGATCGAATGTTGGGACAGAAAGATAACTTCAGTTTGTCAGTCAGTCATCTTGAGTAGTGTTTAAATAAATGTACAACAGCAGTTTATTTGGTCCTCTAAGAAGAGTATCGTATTAGAACAAAAGTCTCGTGTGGATGGACGGGTTGGCAACTCTTCAAATTTTCGTGGAATTGCTACATATTTAAACCAAGTGTCAACTCACGCAAAAAAATCTGCACAACATAATTCTATGTTTATGAAAGGATTGTCCCAAGGTTGCGGTTGGATAGTTTGGTTGTGGTGGGAGTAGAGGGTAGAAGATACGCGGAGATTAGAGAGATAACAAATTTTGTGTTTATATTGAAATTGTTTAGGCATCAATTGGATCGATTCTATTTGAAATTATTTATTATCAAACGGCTCAAGGTTGATTATTCATTCGGTTTTAGCGAGTAAAACCCTCAGCTCTTGTTATTGTTTTCAACAATTTTGTGATTTAGAAAATTAGAAAATGAAAAATATTTCGTATTACAATGAAATATAATTGGTTTTAGAAACAAAAATATCTGAAACTTGCTTTAAACATTCTAATGCACAAAACCTATTATTGAATTTTATTGCTATTTGCAACAAATTGTTATATTGGTCCACCGTACAATAAAGGGTTGCCTTTACCGTTGGGTACCCAATGCATCTCTTTAAGATGAGAACACAGGAATGGGTAGTGCGTACAGGAGAGCCGAAAACCCAACCCAAGTGTATACATCCAGCGGGGGTAAAAATTTAAATGAAATCTTGCGCAAACCATCGTAAAAACGTGTATTTTGTTGAATGTTTGAGAATGGCAGAGTGGTTTTAACAAATAATTGTCAGTCTTTTACTCTATTCTTTAACATATTTTTCTCTGCAACTAATTGTTGTTTAGTTTCTACATATCGAACCTGAGCAACTCTATTAGTGTTCTTTGAAATTTCTACTTTAATACTAAAAAAAAATTATTGACAACAAACACTATTTTTACCCATCATTGTTGGGTTGTTATTATTGTCAAATTTTTCTTCAATTCTGCGACATCCATGTCAGGAACAGAGTGTAATTCTTATTAAGTCGTAGCAACAATATTCACAAAAGTTGTTGCTACTAAAGGCTTTCGAATATAAACTACTTATAAGGTAGATCAAGAAAGACTGAAAGGAAGATATTAGGTATTGTTGAATATGCTCACTAAATGTTTCATATTTATTTAAACTAGAACTGACGTAGTGGTTTCATCAAAATATTCATGATAGTGAACCAGAGTGAATTATAATATTCAATATATTATTAATTCAATTTCTAATTCACACTTTTTGTTTGACTGTTGCCTCAGGCCAATGGCAAACAAATTGTTGAATATAATGATGTATTGTCATTGCATTCTCATTGTTGTGCGCGTCTTGCAGCGAGTTGTGGTGTTTGAATGGATGTGAATTGAAAGTCTATTAGGCTCTGGGCTATATTCATAATAATCTATCTCTGATTATGTTTGCAAATTATTTAATATATATCCACCAGAGGTCTCACAAATGAAAGAATATAACAGCATTCGTCGGTAACAATAATATCTATATATATTTATTATAATGGATGTGAGACTTACTCGTATTGCTGTCGAGATACTGTGCTTGTACCTTAGTCTCTTCTCCCGACATATGCCAAATTGTCAGACGCATAAGAGAATGTGCACAAGCCACATGTGCACATGTACAATTATCAGCATGTGACCTGTGCACAAGAAAGGGTGCAAGAATCTCAACGCTACAAAGTTTTTGGCAGAAGGAGCATGTTACACGTTTATCGAGTGGTGTGAGGATACATAGTCCTAGCCCTATATCATTTTTATATTATTATTTATATGCCCAAACATGCATTTTATATGGTTTACGAGCACCTAGCTTGCAAACACCTTAAACATTATCGCAACAGTTGCATTTATCGAATATCAACTTTAGTTCCCTATGTGTGCAAAATTTGTTTCGGAAAAGGCAATGCAATGAAATTTAAGTCAAAATCAGTATTTTGTGTACCAAGAATGTTTAATATTCTATATTTATAGATAAACAATTAGGATATGTTTTATTCCATATTCAGTATAGCTCCATACTTTTGAATTGCCACTTCTTGTGTCATATTTTTCTGCGCGGAAGCAACATTATACAACTGATTCATCAATTTCGAATTAAACTTGAAATCATGCTCCCTTACAAGCTTCATTGGGACATCAATAAATGCAGTTTGACATTCTTCTTTTTTCTTGTATTCTTCGGGAGCAACAACATAAAACATAATAGCACCCCAGTCAACTGTGTATCCCTCATTAGACTGGAACACTTTATTCATAGCCTTAGTTATTTTAATATTACTTTCAATATATACTGAATTGCTTTTAGTTCCATTTCTATAAGAAACCCACTTCGAATAATCAGTTGTGGTAGCATAGTCTTGAAGAAGTGTTGATGTATTTGAATATTCGGGTTGGGTTGTCTCAATATCAGAACCAATAACTTTATCAATATAAATTGATGAGTAATCAATTAAATTTGTAGCAATGGAAAAATCTCCTTCGAGAACTTTAGATATATCGAAGTGTGTTCGGTTTTCTATGACAGCGTAGAGTAAATCAGTTTTTGGATTCATCATTCCTCCGAATCCAATATTTGCATCAGCACTGAAGATGGTTTTATTGGTACCATAAAGAACAACGACCCAATTTAGTTCAACATTTAACACAAGAATTGAGTTAGATTTTGCTACGTAGATGTAGACTATTTTTGGTTGGCTTAGTTGGACTGCAAAGCTTTCCTCAATGCGAGCAATTTGTTTCGGTGCTGGACATTTTGAAGATGCACTATTGCTTTCTGCATTAATTACATTATAAATAAATATTAACTAAATACTCAATTAATAGTAGTTTAAATTAGAATTACCTTTAGTTTGGACCTGAGAAGACCCCACCAAATAGAGAAACAAAATGAACACAATAAACTTTATGGTTTAACTGAAACAAATGAATATTTATAAACAGCCTTAGCATGTTTATATACTAAGTTGAGAAATAGTTGGTTTAATTTTTAGCATTGTTTTATATAGTTTTATATATAGTCTCATATCTACAACTTCTACATTGTTTTGATTATTATTATCATCAAAAATGTTCCAAGGATATAAACTACATGCAATATTATAAGTCAAGATTTCAAATACTAAAAATAATGAAAATGGCAATTTCTTGATCTGAATAAACCATAAAATTGTCTACTTCTTCCAGAAACAGAATTAACGTCATTGATGGTCACAAACTTTGACTTGTGCCCAAAACTTGTGTGTAACTGTGCCCAAAATAATAAGTTAAATATGACATACCTTGGCCGGAATCAAGTGTACAAGTGAAATTTATTTGTAGCGTTGGTCCTGTATTCAATCATTCAAAGCCTATAGTATATCTGCTAGTATATCTAGCAGTAGTATGCAACATTTAAGCAATTACATAATCGTCTATTCTTTCCTAGTACATCCAACCCAAGCTATTACATATACAGCACACCACTTAATCCGATTAAAAAATTATCGCATTAAAAAAGTGTATTATTTTGTACTTTTAGGTTTGCTAAGAATATTGTTTTTTCCTCTTAAATTCTATCAATGTTTGTTCGGTTGTCAAGAGGTATGATTTCAGTTTAGGATACGAGATCATGGCATTAAATGCGTTTTAGAAAACCAGCAAAAACCAAATACAACTACACAAATTAGATCCTAGCAAATCAACGTGTTCTTTTATATAAAAGGCAAAATTGAATCAATAATATAGAAAGCAATAATTTTTACTTTTTGCTTTCACCAATTATTACTGAAGCTTATTATGAAAACGTTTTACCAAGAATACCTATTAGTTACCTGACTATAGCAGTGATAGCGTGGTGCAAATCCTGCTGGGAGTATATTTAATAAAATATTCCACAGAATTCAGTCTTAATAATTGATTGTAGTACGCTCCAAAAATAATAACAGCATTGGATGCATGCATTGGATCCTGTTGAAAATTGGATACTTTCATTAAATCGTTCTCACTGAATCCAGTCCCAATAACTGTTAATAACTCAAGAAACATGGGTTATTAGGGTAAATATTAGTTGATAAAAAATATTTAAAAAAGAGTGCGTTGTTCGAGTGGTGGTCCGGTGGACTTCATATACATTAGGCTATGCCTGCACAAGATGAAACCATATATCTACAACAACTTATTATAAAATCAGTGTTTGTTATTAATTTAAAGTGGTGGTATTACAATAGATCACCAATTACATTTGCTTACAAATATGAGCAAAACTTTTGGGCTGCTAGTGAGACGCTTCTACTTGGAATGCGGAACTTTCAAAGGCACCAGCCTAAAACAGAATAGTCATCAGTAGGGTGAAGCACGATGGCTCTCGTGTATCAGGATGCAGTCGCAGACCGGGGAGACTTCAGGAAGATGTCGCCACACAAGTGATACTCACGACGGTAAAGTAAGAAGCCATAACAAATGACTGTAACACGACTCGGTACTTTATTTCTTTCAATATCACGCGTTACGTCCACACGTGGCTGTTTGAATGTAAGACTATTGTAAGCTGCCTGTTTGTACTTTTTTAGATAAAATAAATTGAACATGGCACTTGAAATACAATATTTCTTTTACAAACAATTGGTCATTGAAAAATTAAGGCAACGCTCTATTTTATAGAATAGTTTAAATAAGTAAAGTGAATTAGTTAAGTAAGTTGTAGATCTTTGCAATAAGAATATTGTCGTTTAGTTTAGAAGAAGATTGTTTAAAAAATAAGATGTTATTTGCTCTTCTACGGGGCGCACAGAATAAATTAGTTAATTCTATGGTGAGATGCCTCTAGATACAGATTTTTGAGATACAATACAGACTTTTTTTGGTTAAGTTTTTATTTAATTTTTTACTTTTTACATCCGTTGTTAAGCTAGAACCCTTAGGAAAGAACATCTGTTTAGTGTTGTAAATTGTAACGTTATTATCTTATTTAATTATCATCACCAATCTCAACCCTTTTGTACCCAATTTTCGGGTGTAAGGTGTCATGGTGTATGATTTGTGAGCGTACTGCAACCATTCCGTTTATAAATCGATATCGCTCAGTAGCTGCACCGTTTTTCAGTTCGGCAGAATGCAGACTCTCAGCTTGGTTTTAAACTTAAACGCTTTCAATAACAGAATTGTTAGCGGGGATCAAATCCGCGACCCACTGGCACGTGAGCCGTGAGCGCGCTGCTAAGTGTGCTGTCGAGGCGGTCCTTGTTTAATTATAATGCTAGACTTAGCAAGTTACCAAATTCAATAAAACACAACGAATTACTGTGGAATTACATTAACGGCATTCAATTAATCCTAAGGTGTTGAAAAAAACGGTCTGCTTAAAACTTGGAATGTATTAAAAGTATGTTCGCTTAATTAAGTATGAGTTGCCTAATACGTCACTACTTTTCCAATTACCTTATTATATTTAGTTTTTGACGTAGGATTTTCTTCACGTCTGCAAATGGTTCAACTTATTTGACTCTGAGCTATTTTCTAAATTTCTACTCAGAGACAAGGAACACATTCGCGCTCTCCCCTTTCGCCAACCACCTAATAAAACATTCACTGGCAGGTAATAATATGAATACAACATTAACGGTTTTAAAATCCGACAATCGACACTTAGACATCAGAGAAAACATCCAAATCTATAAACACAACTAAAAAAACCCAAAACGTTTTAATTTGCATACCCAGTCGTACAAACAATCCTCTTAAACTCCTATATATCATTAGATAATCATCAAAATACCCATCCCAGAAACAAGAACCAGCCGACCACCTCCATCCAACTTTTCCAATCAACAAGCCATTTTGGCTTTTTATACTTTATACTCTTTGCTGCTCCAGAGAGGAGTCTCAACATTAATTGAAATGGTTGCAAAAACAAAAAAATTAATGCAATATAGCAACAATGATGATTTTTGAGTAGTACATCAAAGATATAATGATCATTTCAACCGTACAAGTACCATAAATCTCTTGTGATGCAGTGTCGTGAAACAATTTGTTGGAATTTAATTTGTCTCAAATGGAAATTACACTTGTACTTAATTCATAAATGTTCATTCAACATAACGTTTTTGTGATCGGTAAAGAGAACAAAGATTAGTGCACCGAAATAATAGATGCCCATAAAAGTACTTGGCAATGTAAATCAAATATCACTTGTAGCACTGCAGAAAATGTCAAATCAAAAAATGTAATAGCATGCTGTCAGATTATTATCACAATAAATAAATAAATAAATAAATAAAGCATTTGGAAGTTATACATAATTTACAATTTTGTAGGTATGGGAAAAATAAACCAATCTGATGGTAATATGTAGGAATGAGAGTGTGTTGGTACTATCGACAACATATCATGATTAATCGAATACCGTTAATGCCATCTCGATCGGAAATTTGCTTTTCCACAGTGTTATTGTTTCTTATATTTGTAAGCAAAGTGAAGAATGGTGTATTAAGTATGGCTGCTTCTCGCCTCGGAGACCTGGCTTCGATTCCCGGTTGAGGATGTGGAAGGCAGAGCACTTTAAAAAGCTGATCCCCCCGGAAAAGAATCTGAAACCAAATTAGATCGCAATAATCCGCAGGATTATTAAAGCCATAATAATAAATAATATATGTAAGCTGAAACAATGTAATGTAGTTTGTTAATCGGAAAACAACATAGCCCTGCTACGATGGTTAGGCGTCTGACTGTAGCAATGCAGCGAGGCATATATTCTGCTGAAGGTCCATCTGTTATGATCCATACTCTCGCTGAATCCAGTCCCGATAATTGCTAATAACCATAGTAATTGATGCAGTACTATGAAATAGAGGAAGAACATGACGTTGGAATCTGGTACAGGTAAAAGTGAGCTCCAAAATTAATAAAAAAAAAACATAATCCCAAGTTCTGCCCCTACGCTAAGCGATTCTTTAAGCTCCCTAGATTGTTTCGATTTTACCTCAAAATGCCAAATCAAATTACCAATCTTTAAGTTTTTGTCGCGTTTTCTCCTACATGAAGTCGCCTGGCATTCTGTGGTTTCATTAAACTATTGGAATGAAAATAACGAGAACCGAAACAATATATTTTCGTTTTAGATAGAAACGTTTAGAAATGATACAAGTTCATTCAAAACTAACGCTTTTTTATTGTCCAGTGTATTTAAAAACATCCTTCACCCCTGATTTAGGACGTGGTTTTAATTTACATGTAAAACAGTAACTATAGATAACACATTTGTAATAAAGAAACTGATATCTGTAAATGTAAAAATAACGAGTTATATTAACTTAGTTGCTATCATCTCTAACACTAACATTTATAAAGTAACCCAATTAATTAATGTGATTATTATTCAATTTATCTCCGTCTTTGCATCAGATAACTTGTTCCCAAACAACAAATCATCCAATATTACACAGTTTTTTTTGGTTGCTACATTTTCCCATCGCTTTATTTCGGTAAGAAAATCGGCTACTTCACGTCGTGTAATGAAGACATTTGACGCCATGAGTTTCCTGCATATTAACGAGAAATACCCACAAATGATTATTGCTTCCTCTCTTACGTGCATGTTACCTATAGTCTTTATATAGGTGTTGTAAAGCCTTCGAAGTATTTTAAATCTTACCTGTAAGTTTACAAAATAAGATCTTGATTGGTGTAACTTAATTTTGAAAGACCCTTTGTTTTTTTGTGAAAGTACACTTGGATTTGCTCGGCTAATTGATCCCGCAAATTAGTATGTTAGTTAGTATGTCTAAACCAATCAGCTTTTCAGCCCGTCGATGACACGGAACATTTAAGTTATGCCCACAGGGTGATCGCAACTCATATGGCACTTCCACTGGACATTTTGAATCAACACATGGCCTTGCACATGGTGAAGGACATGGATGTTTTTTTAATCTATTTAAACATTTTTTGCTTTCTCAATCAAATTTTATGATTGGTTCCCCGCATTGGCAGCTTTGTGCATGGCCACACTCACGAACTTTTGTGATCTTAAAAAAAAATAGCAAATCAATAAAGAGAATAACGAAAACGTCTTATACATACCATTTCTTTACATGGCTTGCATTCTTCAGAACACTTCCTTGAGCATTTATGACCACAATCTGGAATAGTGCGTTTGCAACTACGTCCACA
>JAODIE010022578.1:0-18166 GCA_027575565.1 Diploeciton nevermanni
TGTGGAATCAAGAATGCTCCGAAAGATATTTCAAGAGAAAAATATAATTATTTTCAACACATAATCCAGCGGGAAAAGATCCTACATTCTTACTAAAATTGCTTAAACTTCTCGATAAATATGGAATAGAAATTAATTTCCGTTCAGAACCGTATGATCGGTATAACTTAATCACATGGATTCAAAATAATATCAAGGCAGGAGAGAAAAAAGAAATTGTGGAATAGAGAGATGCAGCCGGTTTGGATATTTTGCCATTGAATAATTTTAATTTATGAATTGTTAATTTATAAATTCAAACTCCTGCAACCTTACTCCCGAATGCCCGACTCCCGCATTCCGCAACCTTGCGTATATAATTCTAAAGAATTGATATTAATTCAAACTCCTGTATTCAAAACTCCCGCTCGCTGCAACCTTTCAAATTTAATACCTGTAGCGTCATCACGGCACAAAAAAGAAGAAATTCCACTCACCGATAATACCCGTAACGCCATCTAACGACGGCGAAAGGAACCCGCACAGAGAAGAAAGCCTACCTTGATTATACCGCTCACCGATAGGTGGCGCTGGAATGAGGTGGATGTGGATCTAGAACCGGCGCTTTATATCTACTGACGCATCACTACCGACAACTTATTTATGTTATTGATATGCAAACAATTTATACAAATGAACAATGTTCCAATACTTACCAATTAGTAATTATAAATGAGTAAAACAGACAATAAATATAAAAGTTTGAAAAATTTTTTATAATAGTAATGTAGGTTTTATTCTTAATGTTAATAATAAATATCCGCATTAGTTACATGATGAACACAACGAATTACCGTTCTTGTGTGAAAATAAACCGCCACCAATGTGCAAATAGCAAAAATTATTAACCACATTAGAAGATAAGCAAAATTATGTATTACACTACAGAACACTTAAGATGGTTGTATAAATTGGCTTAGTAGTTGAAAATAATAATCGTGCACTAAAATTTAAACAATCTCTATGGCTAAAGTGTTATATCGCTATGAATACAAAATTGCGACAACAAGCTAGAAACCGATACGAGAAAGATTTTTATAAATTAATAAACAACGCAATTTTTGGTAAAACCTTCAAAAATGTTTATAAACACATTAATATTAAACTGGTTTATGGTTACAATTTTAATAAAAAATAACAGGACGCAGCTACACTAATTGCTAAACCTAATTTTAAGAATATTACCATATTTAAAAATAACATGGTTGCCAGTCAATTGAACCGTACAAAGATCCTATTGAACAAACCAATCTTTATTGGGTTCAACATTTTTGACCTTCCTTAAATTTTAATGTATAATTTTTATTATAATTTTATTAGGGAACATTAACCTAGTAATTTATTTGGATTATTATTCTTTAATACAGATAGTTCACCGACTTAATTTACTGGTGAAAAAAATTTGTACGAGCTCATGTCACAGCACCCATCATTCTTTAATACTTCAAACTTTGCATCAAATGATGTTTATAAAATTTAAATACAAAATAAAACGCAATTGGGTCTATTTGAAGATGAGTATAGTAAATTAATAATGCATCAATTTGTTTTTCTTATGTCAAAAAACTATTCACACTTTCTAGATAGAGATGATGAAATTAATAAAAATAAAGGCGTAAACATAGAAATACTAGAGAATAATATTTAACATCAACAATATTTAGACTGCCTGTTTAACCATGAATTGAGAACTATAACGCAGCACCTGAATAAATCCAAAAAACCTTATATTTATACGGTGGCACAGAAAAAAAAAGTTTATTGTTTTTGGACAATAAACAATGCATCAATGATGATAAAGTAAACAGTTATGCATAGGACCATTATTCATTTATTTAATAAATTTGTAATCATAAATTATTTATTAATACATTATGATTATGTATATGCAAAAGATGAAATTTTAAGTTTGTTTTTTGATCATTAATAATAATAATTGTTAATAAAATATTGATATTAATTTAAAATGTTTTATTACTTAAAACTTCTGCAACCTTACTCTAGCATGCCTGATTTGAAACTTCCGTTTGCCCCATTTCCAAAAGTTTGCAACCTTAATAACATATCTGCGTGCATTTTTCATTATTATAACTTTGTTAATAACGTAATAAGTAGCGTTGAAATGCGGTGGAATGCGGTGGCGGTGAGTCTAGAACCGGGGTTTTACAACTACTGATAGAATAATCATTGATCCATTTTAAAATTAATTATTTTCATCTTTAATATCAGGAATTGCATTGTATGTTTCAAATTTGTAAACCTTAGCACACACTCGTTTTTGTTCTTTAAGGTGATTGCAGGAACTACATCATCAGTTGGTAGGCTATTTCTGCCCGTTAATATGAATGTGTGCATTCTACTTTAGTAATGAATATAAATTAAATAAATTTATCTACAAATGTTGTTTTATAAAAAAATTTAAGACATAAATGGCCACAATTAATTTTATTAAAATTTTGAACACATTAGCGATTGTATATTATGTTATTTTATTTATCGTTAAAGTACTTAACCAGTTCTTTTAGTGATTTTATATTACTAAAACTATCAAAATATTTGATTGGTTTATTTTTTTATGATATGCTACTCAACGGGTGCCAGCAGCTTGTTGATTATCCATGTTGGCAATTTCAGTTTAATGTTTTCTAACAAGCAATGGAAGATTGTCACGCATAAAAACACCTCTAAAGTGTAGTATTTTCTATAGTTTAGCAAAATTCTTTAATTTAACATTTGTTAGCGCTCGTTGAGGTAGTAGTTTTAATATAAAAATTGTTTTACAAGGAAGAACTATTTTGTTGAAAGAATTATCCATATCCTTTTCTATGTCGCTCTTCAAATTATTTCTTACTTAACGCAATTGAATCTATCTGTCTCTTATGTCGTTTATCCTCTTCTAATTTTTGTTAAACAGATTTTGCTTTGTTTACAGCTGTTGCTATAAATAAAACACCACTAATAAAAGCTCCTAATGCGCTTAATTCGGCAAATATTGGTATTAATGAGAGAATGCCTCTAGTTTTTTGTTTATAGATATAATCGTAAATAGACAAATATTTTTCAATAAACGCAATGCTTTCAATGTAGCATTGGCAAAAACATTGAAATCTTTACTGCCCCTTTTTTTAACTGCTAGTTTAGTTAAACAAATAAATAATGTTAATGAAGTTTTTTTTACTTTACTACGCCGGATACCCATTGCAAATTTACGTTTAGAAGGCATTATTCCAGCTAGACTCCAAAACTGCAAATCGTTTTCCAAGTTGTACGTTTTTGGTGCCTACTCAAATTAGAGCATTGTCACGCAATATTTTATCTGCCTGATGTCGATGTGCCTGATTTTTACTTGTTGAATATGCGATATTGTGTTAGGGACACGTTTTGTCCAGTTGAATAATATTTTAATCACTTCATTCTAGATGCGTTTTCAACTTTATACCCGGCTCACAAAAATTGTATGATGGTATGTGTAGTTTTACCGGAAGTTCATTAATGATGGTGTTTATTAATCCATGCCCTTTTTTATGCCTGCCGCTCAAATTGAAATTGATTAAAGT
The DNA here is from genome assembly GCA_027575565.1 of Diploeciton nevermanni. Taxonomy (NCBI): domain Eukaryota; kingdom Metazoa; phylum Arthropoda; class Insecta; order Coleoptera; family Staphylinidae; genus Diploeciton; species Diploeciton nevermanni. The sequence goes on from JAODIE010022578.1 coordinate 3,597, forward strand.
TAGTATTAATCTATTTTATTTCTATGCGCTATTTTTTAACCTACACACAATTTACGATTAAAAATTTTAAAAAACACAAATTCGTATTATTTAAAAAAAATTCCACATGTTAAAAAATCAAAACTCAAAAACTCAAAAAAATCAAAATCAAAACTTTGATCAATTCATGCTACACCCTGAATCAACTAAATGTTGACATAATAAATATTTATCATCATCTTTTTGTGTTTTAACATGCGGACCATCTAATTGTGGTAAAACAAACGTAAGACTCATTTTATTGATTGAACCTAATGGATTCCAATTTGAAAACATTTAGGTTCACAACAACAATCTATTTCAACCAAAATACATCTTTTTAAATAATCTAATAACATAAATTGATAACATTAGTTGTTATAAATTTATTAAATCTAAAATAGTTGTTAAACCTTTACATGTTAAAATAAATTTACTTGTAATATTTGATTATATTTCTGTCGGTGAGAAAACCAATGTAATTTAAAAATATTTTCTACATGGACAGCATAAACTAGTAGACAGTTTCCACATATGTGAAACGTGTGGAATATGTGTGCATATACTAAAACATTTTCTTTGTGATAACGCAAATTTATTAATTACATTCAAGCAGGATGCATTAAATTTAAAACTTATTTATTGAGATCATGTAAACCCCAACATGTCATTTGCTCAATTTCATAGCATTTGTGCAACTTGTTATAATAAACCATATGACTGCTAGTTTTTAATTAAAATGAGCAAATAAATAGAGGGCGTTACGGTTGCAGTCTTAATAAAAATGTGATGTAAAGATAAAATTCTATAGTGTCACAACAACCCTCATCAGGTATGCACATGTTGTGACAGATAATGCAAACACACTTAAACGACGCTTGCTTGCAGTTTGTGCTATTGTAAAAACTAAGCTCTCTCTGTTGAATAAACAACGGAATAATCTTAATTTTGTTTATAGGCTATTAACATCTGTTTTGGCTGAAACTCTAATTAAACATTCATCTAGCGGTGGCATTTAACTACATTTATAACAACGGCCAACTGTAAAAAAAAATAAAAAGCAAATAAAAACGAACTAATTCTACCCAAATTTGCCGCGCATGGTGACAGATTGTTGAGAAAACAATTTTACAATAACCAACGTATGAATTTTTTAATCTTCAATATCTAAAAATGAAAAACCGTTTTTTTCTATTCTTTGTTTCAATTATTTTTTCAATTATTTCAATTCTTTGTTAAAATTACCGATGACGATGATGATGATGATGTGGTATTCAAACACAATCCTCCCAACAAGATATATGGAGAATAAATGGAGAATGAAATAGAACCAATAAATTTAGATATAAATCCAAATTATGAATCATCAATTGTTGATTATTTTACACAATTTTGTCTTTTGCCAAAAAATATAATAAAAACAGATTTAGAAATGCAGAGAAAAAAGTATATAATAATAATAATGTAAGACATGATTTATTAACAGATAAAATTTTATTTGGTAATATTGTATTAAAATTTTATGATCCAAAAGTGTTAGTCTACTTGTAGATAGATTAAGATTATTGTTTGCATCAAAGACTGTTGGAAATAACGCCCATACAAATGGAATTACCAGCATTCTTAAAGAATTAAAAAAACAAAACTTATAGCTTAAAATGAATAATAAAGTAGATTTTAAACATAAACTAGTTACCAAATAACTATCTCAAAAAACATTTAAACAAGAATATGTTATTGTTAAAGAATTAAATAAAACAGTTCAAGCAGATTTTAAGGAAATAATTTCATATAGCAAAGAAAACAAGCAACATAAATATATTCTAGTTGTTATTAACGTTTTTAGTAAATACGTGAGGATTAGAAATAGACAGTTAAAATGTAAAAGATGTAACTGATGCAATAGAACCTATTTTTCATAAAATCAGATCGGCACCAAAAAATTTACAAACTGATTTAGGTAAAAAGTTTTATAATTCACTTTTTACAACATTAATGAAAAAATTTGGTATTGATTATTACTCAACAATTTGTGTTAAGAAAACAATAATTGTTGAAAGAGTAAACGGAACAGTAAAATCAATAATGTGAAAAAGATTTTAATATCAGGGCACGTACAAATAGTTAGACATATTGCCAACAATAGTTAATCAATACAACTCTTCAATACATTCAACAATTTAAATAAAACTAAATGATCTAAATAGAAAAAATAAAATAAAAAATCCCGAAACTTTTTACAATCGCATAAAAGTAATTAATTTAAAATCAATTTAATGTAAGGTTGGCGAAAAAGTACAATTTAGCAAACAGCGCAATATTCTCTACAAAAAATACATGCCAAATTGAAAAATAAAATTTTTAAAAATAAAAAAAATTAAGTTTACCGATCCAATAACATTTTATCTACAAGATCAATCTGGTGAAAGTATAAAAAAAAGTTTTTATGCCAAAAAACTATAGCTTGCAAACTATCCTGACAAACATCTAGTTAAAAAAGTATTGAGAAAAAAAATTGACAAAATTGTCTGGTAAATGGTTAGAATTTGATAAAAATTATAACAGTTGGATTAATCAAACAGATTTAGCATTAATTAAACATGTCAATTATTAAATTTAGACACAATAAATTAAAATTAAAAACTATAGGTGTACTGTATTAACACCAACTTTTAGTTTAAATTTTTCCGAGCCTACATTATTAAATTACTATGCCCATGTTTTTTATAACGCAAAGAAAATTTACCAAATACCATTACTGAAATCGTTCAAAATTATAAATTGTTGTACAAACGCTAAAAACTATATTACACTTTTAGCTATCAAACAATATTATAATGTACTGAGTTTAAAAAATGTAGAATAAAATTTTATTGATCAGATAGCGTTTTTAATCAATCGGGCAAATAAATATGTTTTTATCGAGTTGACAATTAAATATCATTATAAAAAAATAGCAAATAAAGAATCGTAAAAGAGTATGGGATTCAAACACTTGCATATGTTTACCAATTTTACTTATTACAACTAAAGCATTAGGTGAGAGATTTTGCTTTGTTAAATTTTGCATGCTATATATGGTGTGCGTTGGCTTTAATTGTCAGTTGGTCAGTCAGTCAGTTACTGTGACGAGTGTGTTTTATGTAGTCATCATGAGTTTTCAACAAAAGTATGAAGAAAAGTGTTTAAAAATGTTGCATTTGATGTTGTTATCAATATTTTGATGTAACAGTAATGTAAAGAAGTTTAAAAAACTGAAAACAAAAAATTTTGTTTTTGAAGTAATGTATCAATATACATTACTACATAATTTAATATTTGAGACACTGGATTGGCTTCTTTAAGAGAAGAAAACGGAGTCTGAAAAAATTTAGTGGAAATTTTAGAATGCACCAAAACGTATTTCAAGACAAAAATATATTAATTTTCATCACATCATCCAAAATGAAAAAAATAAATAAAAACACTATATTAAAGGTCATGCAGCAGCTAGTAAGAGAAGGAATATACTATGCAAATCCTACATTTTTACTAAAATTGGTTTAACGTCTTAAAAACTATTAAATAGAAATTAATTTCCGTTCAGAACCGCGTGATCGGTATAAATTAATCACATGAATTCAAAATAATATCAAAACAGGAGAGAAAAAAGAAATTGTGGAATAGAGAGATGCAGCCGGTTTGGATATTTTGCCATTGAATAATTTTAAAGACTACAAGATGATATGGAAAATTATGCGTGACCGGATATAAATTTAGATAGAACCTGTTAAATTACTTTCATATAAAAAACAACCCTTAAATAAAAAAATTTTAGGTAATAATAACAACAAAACAACAACAACAACTACTATTACTTTAACGAAAATCTACCGGTTTTGTCTATAAACCGGCATATGTACGCAATTGTTATGGGACAATAAGTGTTCACAACACGTTGCATGAATCGTGGGCGGCAAAATAGTCACTAATGAAAAATAAATATAATAATTTCTGTTCCATGACTATTGACTGAAAAAATGCAAACACTAGCTTGCTAGCATATAAATTTAACTATTTTCTTTAAGATTGAACCAATAACAACAGCTACCGACAAAATGACAATAAATAGATGTGTAAATAATATAAATAATGTAAAAACATTCAATGCATCATAGTAAAGTAAAATATATTGGTGTTGCTCAGTTGATTTTAATATGTATTATTTCATTGTCTTTGATTGGAGCTATTGTATTACTATTCGTAATCTTCTTTTGTGTTTTGCTCTTTTTTTGCTCGATATTCTTTTCTCTATTCCTTCACGTAGCCAAACATTACCACTATCATCACCCACACTAACACCCACACTTCTACATGCACCACTACTACCGTTGCCGCTAAATAAAAAATACACCTCCGCCATTTTGTTTCTCTAAATACTATTACTATCGCCAACATTTATACCACCACTACCACCACCACCAGCACTCTCGCTAAGTAAACACAACTATGTCACACCTGCGTCATTTTCTTTTTTTACCAACATGTTTGCCACTATTCCCCTCTTCAACCAATCCTCTCTCTCATTCACACTACTTACCTCAACATATTCTCTATCACCACGCCCATTCAACCAATTACAAACCAATCCTTATTATTAACATTTTTCTGAAAAAAAAATTGTTGATCCTGGCTACTTAAAATGGAATTTTGTCTAATTATTATTCACTCTCCGTCACATTGACTAATGAAAACTCCTATTCGTACCCCCCACTAAATTTTTCAACCAATTACAACACTCCATTTTGACACGCCCACACTTCTATTTAGTTCCACCCACCGCATTCCGATTCTCAAACTGTATCCAGAACACGCTCAAATATACTACTAATAAACTAAATGTTAATACCTAAAATGTTTAATCATTTTCTTATCGTTATTTTTAGAATAAGCATGAAATATGAGCGATGTGGCCTGTAAAACGTACAAATTTCATGTTTCCGCAAAAATAATGCCTGTAAAAATTATTAAATAAAATTCTCATGTATTTTAAATATAAAATAACAATAAATAATTAATTCTTAAAACCGAAAATGTTTAATTATTTTTTAATCGTTATTTTTAGAATAAACATGAAATATGAGCGATTTGGCCCGTGAAACGTACAAATTTCATTTTTTCGCGAAAATAATGCGTGTAAAAAATACTAAATAGTACTTTATGTATTTTTAATATAATTTAATAAAAAATTAATTGTTATTACCGGGAATGCGTAATTATTTTTTTACCGTTATTATTAAAATAAACATGAAAAATGAGCGAATTGGCCCGTGAAACGTACAAATTTCATTTTTTCGCAAAAATAATGGGTGTAAAAAATATTAAATGGTATTTTTATGTATTGTTATTATAAAAGCATAATAATAAACTATTTGTTATTACTGGGAATGCCTAATTATTGTTTTATTATTATTTTTAAATGAAACATGCAAAATGAGCGATTTGGCCCGTGAAACGTACAAATTTCATGTTTTTGCCAAGAAAATGCCTGTAAAATAAAAATAATAAACTAAATGTTAATACCAAAAAAGTTTAATAATTTTTTTATTGTTATTTTTAGAATAAGCATGAAATATGAGCGATTTGGTCTGTAAAACTTACAAATTTTATGTTTTCCCAAAAATAATGCGTGTAAAAATTAGTAAATGGTATTTTCATGTATTTTTAATATAAAATAACAATAATAAACTAATTGCTAAAACCGGAAATGTTTAATTATTTTTTGATTTGGCCCGTGAAACGTACATATTTCATGTTTCCGCAAAAATAAACAATTTTAAACTGTAAACAATATTAAATGGTATTTTTATGTATTTTTAATATAAAATAACAATAATAAAATAATTCTTTATACCAGAAATTGTTTAATTACTTATTAATCGTTATTTTTAGAATAAACATAAAATATGAGCGATATGGCCCGTGAAACATATAAATTTCATTTTTTGGCGAAAATAATGCGTGTAAAAGATATTAAATGGTATTTTCATGTATTTTTAATATAATATAACAATAAAAAACTAATAGTTAATACCGGGAATGTTTAATTATTTTTTTTAATGTTATTTTTAGAATATGCATTATATATGAGCAATTTGGCCCGCAAAACAGACAAATTTCATGTTTCCGCAAAAATAATGTCTATTAAATAAATTAAATAGTATTTTTATGTTTTTTTAAATCTAAAATAACAATAATAAACTAATTGTTAATACCGGGAATGTTTAATTATTTTTTTAATGTTATTTTTAGAATAAGCATTATATATGAGCAATTTGGCCCGTAAAACGTACAAATTTCATGTTTTCGCAAAAATAATGCCTGTAAAAAATATTAAATAGTATTTTCATGTATTTTTAATGTAAAATAATAATAATAAACTAAATGATGATACCGGGAAAACCTAATTATTTTTTATCGTCATTTTAAAAATAAGCATAAATTTTAAGCGATTTGGCCCGTACAACGTAGAAATTTCATGTTTTCGCGAAAATAATGCCTGTAAACAACATTAAATAGTATTTTATTGTATTTTTATTATAAAATAACAATAATAAATTAATTGTAGTTACGGGGAATGCTTAATTATTTTTTTACCGTTATTTTTATAATAATCGTGAAATATGAGCGATTTCTCCGTGAAACGTACAAATTTCATGTTTTTGCGAAAATAATGCCTGTAAGCAATATTAAATAGTATTTTTATGTATTTTTAATAAGAATTAAGAATAACAATTAACATTATTACAAATAAACAAATAAAAACAGAACAAGTACTAGATGTGCGGGCTACATGCTACAACTGCCATTGCATGGGAGACTCTGAAACAACACATCAACAAGGCGGCACGAGAAGCACTAGAAATTAGAATGATTACAAATACAGCCACGTTTAAACGAAAATTCAAACCATGGTTTACAAACGAGGTAAAAACATTAACGCTACAAAAGAAGCAAACCCACCTTAAGTACAAGACCACAAATAACAAAGAAGATTGCTTAAACTACAAATCCATACGGAACATGACCACACAGCGAATTCGCGCGATTAAAACAAAACACTGGAAAGACTTCAGTAGAGAGATGGAGAGCAATTTCTACGGCACGCAAAAACGGATCTGAAAGGTTTTAAGAGGTTTAAAAAACGAAGTAAATGAAACAGTGCAGATAAATACCATAGAAACAAAGAAACTAGGACAATACCTGATACAACTGTACTCTCAATAAAATGACAACCTGAATAATATAGAAATACCTAGGGGTAACAACTTATCACTAAACGAGATCACTACAGATGAAGTAGAGGCCGCACTAAAAATCCTTAAAAACGGAAAAACTCCGGAAACAAACAATATCAGAAATGAATTGTTGAAATGCGGATGTCACCCACTTGCGGAACAACTTGCAATATTGTTTAATAAGATTTTATTTTCAGCGCAAATACCAGCAGAATGGAAACAGAGCATAAGCATCTCTTAGCATAAGAAAGGAAGACGGGACGACCCAAACAACTATTGTTGCATCACTCTCTTTGATTCAACAATTAAGATCTTTACCAAAATTCTAGCTGATAATATTGCCAAAAAGGGTCGGATGCGAAAAGAACAACAAGGGTTTCGTAAGAATCGCTCAACCACAGACGCCATCTATGTGGTACGTTAAATCGCGGAAAAGGCGATAAAATTTAACAAGCCCGCCTTCCTCTGCTTTGTCGACCTGGAAAAGGCGTTTGACCAAGTCCGACTATCAGATGTGCTACGCACTCTGAATGCTAAATCCATACACCCAAACATAATCCAAAAAATCAAACAACTTAACTATGATAACACAACAAAATTAAAAACAGCGAACGGAGAAGAAACTGAGATCTAAATCAAATCTAGAATTAGACAGGGCGATAGTCTCAGCTCCCAGCTTTTCAACCTGCTAATAGACCACATAATTGAAAGCCTAGACGCTGAAAATTAGGCGTACAAACTAGGAAAAAAACTCATAAAAATTGTCCGTTATGCTGATGATGCTATTATTATCGCAGAATTGGAGAATAAACTTTAACATTTGCTAAATACATTTAAAATAGCGTGCAAACACTTTAATATGCAAATAGCAACCAACAAGACTAAGAGCCTGGTAATAGCAAAAACAGCCATCAGATGTAAATTGGTAGTGCAAGACCATATAATTGAACAAGTATCACAATTTGACTACCTCGGAATACAAGTAAATGCCTACGGAGACCTAAAAAAAAACGTTACAAAACAGGCTAACAAGGCAGCGGGAATTTCAGGTGCACTCGCTAACCCAATATGGAGAAACAAACAAATATCTACTGAAAGCAAGGCCAGAATATGCAAAGCATGCGTACAACCAATACTAACATTAGCAGCAGAGACACGAGCAGACACCGCAGAAACCAAAAGAAGAATGAAAACCGTCAAAATGAAGACCCTGCGCACTATAACTGGATACACCTTGCTAGATAGAAAAAAAAGCTCCGATATTAGGGACAAATGCTGCGTACCTGACGTTGTAAAATGGGCACGACACAGAAAACGGGAATAAAACAAGCACGTGTCCAGGATGGACGATGACCGGCTAGCGAAGTTTGTGAGGGATGGCCATACACACACAAAGAGGCCTCTGGGAAGACCACCAAAAAATGTTGAGCTGGTCATCTTCATCCCAAGAAAAAAAGGACTGACGGAACGTCAACACAAGCCATAAGGTTTTTGATAAGAAGAAAAAGAACAATAATAAATTAAATGATAATACCGGGAATGCTTAATTATTTTTTTATCGTTATTTTTAGAATAAGCATGAAATATAAGCGATTTGGCCCGTACAACGTACAAATTTCATGTTTTCTCAAAAATAAAGCTTGTAAAAGATATTAAATGGTATTTTTATGTATTTTTTAAAATATGAAATAATAATAATAAATTTATTGTAATTACCGGAAATGCTTAATAATTTTTTTACCGTCATTTTTAGAATAAACATGAAATATGAGCGATTTGCCCCGTTGAACGTACAAATTTCATGTTTTCGCGAAAATAATATTTATAAAAAATATTAAATAATATTTTCATGTATTTTTAATATTAAATAACAATATTAAACTAATTGTTATCGCCGGAAATATTGAAATAATTTTTTATCGTTATTTTTAGAATAAACATGAAATATAAGCGATTTTTTCCCGTGAAACGTACAAATTTCATGTTTTCGCGAAAATAATGTCTATAAAAATATTAAATAGTATTTTTATGTATTTTAAATATACAATAATAATAATAACCTAATTGGTAATACCGGGCAAGCTTAATTATTTTTTATCGTAATTTTTAGAATAAACATGAAATATAAGCGATTTGGCCCATGAAGCGTACATATTTTATGTTTTCGCGGAAATATTGCGTGTAAAAAATATTAAATGCTATTTTCATGTATTTTTTATTATTATATCGGTTCTATAGCGTTTGATGCCTTCCGATTCCTATTCTCCATTGGTCACGGTTCTCCCAATCCCCGATCTGTAGGTTCCGCTCCGACATGGCCTTTGTTATACCCGCAGACCATGTAGCTTTCGGGCGCCCTCTTTTCCTCTTTTCATAGGGTTGCCACTCCATAGCTTTTTTTGGGATTCTGTTTGTCCTCATGCGTTGCACGTGACCGTACCATCTTAACTGGCATTGCTGGATGTCATTGACTATGGAATCCGGAACATTCATAATTTCTCTGATTCGTGTATTAGAAACTTTTTCTTGTCTCGACCTTCCGGCAGCTCTTTGCCAGAAGTCCATTTCCATTACCGACAGCTTGTTTTCTAGGGCTTTCGTTAGTTGCCATGCTTCGCAGCCATACAGGACGATACTCTTTCGGATTGCTTGGTATATCATTTTATTGCGTTCTTTCGAGATTCTTCTTGACCATAGGAGGGAGTTCAACATTCCGATAACTTTTTGTCCTTTTGTTATTTTGCTTTGTACCTCTGCTTCTGTTTTACCATTTTGGTCTACGATTGTGCCTAGATAGTGGTAAGATTCGGTGGCTTTGATCGTCCGCCCATCATTTAGTGTGAGGTCTTCTTTTGGACCTCCTACGCGCACATACTGTGTTTTGCTCATGTTGACTGTAAGTCCCCAATCTGTGTATTGGTCAATCAGTTTTCTAGTCATATATTCTGGGTCGTCCTTGTCTTGAGCAATGACTACCTGGTCGTCTGCAAAGTTCATCGTGTAGAGAGTTGTGTTGTCCGCAAGTTTAATTCCCATTTGTTTCATGCTTTTCCTCCATTTTTCGAGGACGGTTTGAACATATATTTTGAAGAGAGTAGGTGAGATTGTGCAGGCCTGGCGCAGGCCCTTCGTGGTTTTGAATTTCTTGGATAGTGACCCGTTTAGTTTTATCCTTGCGTTTAAACCATTGTATAGTTGCTTGATCGCGTTTATAATGGTAGCGTCTATAGATGTAGTTTCCAGCACCTCCCACATGCGTTTAATGGGGACTGTGTCATATGCCTTTGTGAGGTCTACAAATAGTAAGTGGACTTCTCGATCAGTAGCTACCTTCTTTTCCAAGATTTGGTTTAGTGTGAAAATGTGGTCCATGCATGACCCTCCGGCGCCTGCTTGTTCTTCCATCTTCGACGTTGACCATTCTGTTTCAAGGAGGTCTTTTAATATTCGGCCATACAATTTACTTATGGTGTTAGTTACAGTAATACATCGATAATTGTTACATTCCTTACGGTTTCCTTCTTTGTGTATCGGGGTTATCCAACCCTCTTTCCAGGATTCGGGGGGCGGTTCACCGTTGATACATTTATGCATTACGTTTACTAGATGTTTGTGTAGCTTTCTTGGTGCGGTCTTCAATAGTTCAGCGCCTATTCCGTCAGGACCGCTGGCTTTCCCATTTTTTATCCCTGCCATTGCTTTATCTAGCATCTCTAAGGTGATTTCTATTTTGAGTCCTTGTACTTGCCATCTGTTTGGTGGTTGTTCTAAGTATTCTGCTCTGTACTCTTGCAGTTTGCGTTCGTAGTGCTCTTGCCATTTTTCTATAGGTATTATTGGCAGGTTAATATTCTGAGTACTATTTACGAAGGTTTTTGATCATTTCCCAAGCTGTTTTTGCCCGAGTTCCGCCAAGTTGATTTTCTATATCTATTTATATATGTTTTTCTATTTTACGTCCTGTCCTTGCATTTAGGTCGCCCAGTCGCAGTATCTCTCTTTGGTTACCAAGTTGACATATTACCTCTTGCAATACTCCATAATATTGTTGTATCTCTTCTAGTTTGGCATCTGTATTTGGGCCATATGTGCCAATAATTGTTATTCTGTGACCTGAAAATAATAAATTTACTGTTGTCAGTCTTTCACTTATGGCCTCCCATCCTGTGATGTGTTTCTTTAGCTTGTTATTAATTAGGACTGATACACCTTTACTAGCTCTCATGTCTTTTGTGACTCCACTGTATATATGGATAAAATCGTTCAGTTGCTCTACACCATTTCCCTTTTTCTTTGGTTTTGTCAGCACTAGTATGTCGATATTTGCGTTTCTGCTAACTTCTGCCACCTGTTTCTGTTTTGTCTTAAGACCTTGTATATTCCATGTGCCAATGTTCATTGTGTTAACCTTACTTTTTCGCCGATTGTTGTCTTCGTTTTCCTGTCCGTTTTCCGAGGCTTTATACGGTATAGGGCTTGATAGGGAACTCCGCCAAGGAGACGCTGAGTGGATCGAGTAGCCCAGCAGATCCTTGCCAGTCCCAAGCCTGGATACAGGAGGGTTAGCACCCTGGCCCTCACCTAAAAAACTATAAATGCTAAAAACCCTATAAAGCCTCGGAAAACGGACATGTATTTCTAATAAAGAATAACAATAATAAACTAAGTGTTTAAACCGAGAAATCCTAATTATGTTTTTTATTGTTATTTTTAGAATAAACATAAAATATGAGCCATTTGGCCCGTAAAACATACAAATTTCATGTTTTTTCCGAAAATAGAGCCTGTAAAAGATATTAAATGGTATTTTAATATATTTTTTATATAAAATAACAACAAAAACTAAATGTTAATGCCATAAATGCTCAATTATTTTTTTAATGTTATTTTTGGAATAAACATGAAATATGAGCGATTTGGCCCGTAAAACGTACATATTTCATGTTTTCGCAAAAATAATGCGAATAATGGGAATTCAAGATTAGATTGAATGCTTTAACTAAATACCTCACAACTCTGGACGTGGAAGCCAAATTTTATAAAATGACTATTTGAGTTGTATTTTTTTACATTGCCTGGGGTGCAGTCTGCTAAGAGTTGGGCTCTTGGCAAATATTTAGTATTCTCGCTGTTTGGCAAATGGTATTTTTGCCGTTTGGCGAATGGTATTCACGCCGTTTGGCGAATGGTATTCTTGCCTTTGGGCAAATGATATTCTTGCATTGCGACCTGTTACGGCGCTTGACAAATGTTTAAGAGTGTTGCAATGTTGCCTGAAGGAGCTGGTTACTAGGTATAGAGCTCATGGCAAATGTTTGAGGTCATTGTCTGGAGAGCTACTTTGCTCTTGGTGCTTGTTAAGAAACATGCCAATAAAGAGTCTAACAGTTGTTTGTTTTCGGAATAACTTCAGATAGAGCTGTTTAGAAGTTAGATGTGTGTTAGATGTGGTACTTGCGTTGCCATGAGCTCCTAATATGGATAAGATGGCTTTGGATGTTGTCATGACAACGGATGTGTTGTTTTACCTACGGATGTGTAGTTATGACTACAATTGTTTTATTAATTGAATTAAGAGCGAGTGTTCACGTTAATGACAATAGTTGTGTTTGGGATTAAGGCTCGGGGGCGGCAAAGTGGTTTATAGGAGTTTCTGGTAGCAATCAATTACCGCAATTCCAACATGGTTATGTAAGCTATATTGAGTGTTGACTAATTTTGCTGAATGTTTAATCAATACATAGTGCATTTTATCATTTTCATGTACGATTAATAAATTAATATGCTGATTTTTCCTTCATTTGGTAAGGTATAAAGGTCCTCCAATTTAATATTTTCTGTTTTTACTAGCAAATTATACTAATAAATACTAATATTGTTTATTTATTCAATTTTGCGCAAATCTTAAATACTACATGCTAGTTTAATATTATTTATTATAATTTTATCATACTGTTTACGATAAATGTTCATTCGTGTAACATTATCGTTAACAGGCTGTAAAGCCGTAAGTAGATTTCAAACGATACAAACATTATCATCATTAACCACATTAATGCAAGCCTTCTTATTTGCAATCAGTCGCGGTTATTCAATAAAAGTACCTCCACGCAGTGAATTATTTTAATTAATGTTGATTATTAAATGAAATATGTCTTTTAATGCCCACTCACTGCCACCTAAAACTCTTTGCTCTTCTTTATGTTTTTTAAAGAAATATTTACATATACTGTTTAAATTAATTGTTATAGTCACAATTCGAAACTTTGTATAGAATGATTTCATGTCGACTTCGAATGTGTCATCGTCGTTGTTGTTGGTGTTAACACTGCTTATTTTTTTTATGTGGTTGGCAAATAATTCCATATTTATTTTACAGTTTAGAAACTTTTTAGCTGCCGATTGTATTACTTCTATACAATTTGATTTAACTGCATTCAAAAAGGTATTAAAATTTAAACGTTCATCATTATTTATTGGTGTCACCCGATATAATAAAATGCGATGTTTAAAAGCACTCTGAAGCAATTGTACTCTTTTACTGCATTGTTTACTTTTGGCTTTTACTTTAATGTTTAATATGCAGTTTAGATCGTAAATGTGTTATATAGTGTGTCTTTACTCTAAAACCCACATTACACATTTTACACCTGAATGCAGGAAAAGTTGCTAAAGATATTGATGGCGCGTCTTGCTCTTTAGTCCGTGGCATTTTAGACATGGATTCACCATTATTGGATTCATTCATCTCTATTTTAAACGTTTTCAACTCAAAATGTCTTTTTAAATTCTCTAAACGTGTGAACAATTTATTGCACACATTACACTGATAGAACTGACACGTCGATGAATGTTTTAACTTTTCATGTCTTTTTAAAGCATCCTTTCATGTATAGGATGCATTGCATTAAACGCACTTGTAGTGATTAGATTTCTTTAGATTTCTAATGAATCGAGCAATAAAAACTTTACTCCAAACCGCACTGTTTGTGGTGATTTATCGTGACAGACGTACGAATTTGTTGCCAGGAACAAGTATTTATTGCATATTCTTCCCCTTCCCTAAAATTGTATGTACACAATAATATGTGCTATTTTTCTACTCAACCGCTTTTGTCCTTAAAATCGCTGCAGTGAGAAAAGAAGCGAAGAGTTGATTGACCTGATACTTTCAATTATAATACCGCATATTATTAGTTATCTGAATAAATAAACACAAGATCATATATTACTTATTTAATTCATTGAATAAATCAATAACATTTTGTCTTGAAC
>JAODIE010022589.1:0-18091 GCA_027575565.1 Diploeciton nevermanni
CTGCTACAATTTCGATCATATTTGTCAATTCATAGAGGGCCAATTTCATAATTAAACGTTTTCCGTACATTTAAGGTGCAAATAAAGTACCCAAACCCTCTATGAACCATCCTATGAAGAAACCTATGAGCCAATGACCTAAACATGAGCTCAGAAAGGGCAGCATAACCATATCTTGAGAAAGCCCAAAAGAAATAAACACAATTATTTAGCACTTTAGCGTCAGTCGTGTCAACGTTTATTATAATTCGTTTGCTTTTTAACGCGTAGCTACGCATGATTATACGCGTATTCTGCTTTTCAGCAAGCCGTGTGCGGAGAAGGACGCACGTTGTTTGCTTTAATGCTGTCTTAATTATCTCGAATATGAATTAAGCTTAAATAGCTACAGACGTATAGACCGATATGATGATAACCGCGAAGAACCTGAATAACGTCTGCTGACTACAAAAACTAGTGGGTCACGAAGTGTTTAATATTCATTATGTTTAATATAACTTTGTCACTTACTAATTATTTATTTATAAAATGTTTTCGGCTTGTTGTCCTCTTCAATATCCCTTAATCCACAAAATTTCCTTCCTCGACAAAGGATACAACCGACACCCTACCCAAACCCAAACAAAAAACTCATATTAAAGGTTGCCTTCTTCGTCGAAGCGAAAATTGTTTTGTATATAAATAATCAGTGTTATAATTAAGTTTTATCTACAAATTTTTTATCTTCAATTAAGTATTATATCAGAACATTAGAATAATTATTTACTTCTCAGAAATTTGAAGTACATTTGTTTTTAAATTAGATTGTTTCATGAAATTGTAATATTAATTTCTGATAATATATATATATATATATTAAAATTGTATTATTTTATACTAAGACTCTGCAAGTTTTCTTCAACTTAATTGATTATGTTCTTGTTAGAAAGTTTATAATTTTAATAACAATCACAAGCAAAATTTTGATAAATGAAGTAGTTAAAATCCTGAAATAAAAATATTTTTTTGTCATTTTGTTAGTTTCTTTGCAACTTAAAACTTTTTCACCTGCCCGCTTGACTAGAGTCAACTGAAAGAATGGTACCATGACAGCACTTATGATGATGCCATTGAATTAGTCTATTGCTTATATATAGCGAAAAGAAATGAATTTAAATTTCTAAATAAGGTCAATTTTTTTCTATTTATTTTAATATCTAAGACAATCTAAGTATGCTTATTTATATATTTATCTCAAGAAATTGTGATCAAATTAATAAAAATATTTAATCAATTGCATAACAAACTATTTGTCATTCTAATTCAATTTATTAACCCAATTGAACTTTGCTCTACTCCATATGGTCGATAGATGAGCGTCTCTACTCAAAGTTGTGCATGTTTATCCAGTTTGAGCTAATTTTCCAACTTGAATTGCATCTCAAGCAGTATTACAACTTAATTAATTTCCAATCGTCTGGTATATTTATTTATTCAAACACGCATATCATTTTATAGCAAATTTCAGATTCAACAGTATTTAAATTCCAATGTAGATATAGATAGAAACATTGCTCTCTCTCCCAAATTACTAGGTATTGCCGAGATTGATGTTATTTTGCAGCCATAAATTATTTATATTTATGTGCACTTAGGGTTAATTAATCTTGACGCACAACATTGTAATTCATTACCGTCGAATATATCATGTTATTAATTAATGGTTTTATTTCATAAAATAAGTGCGTTCGATTATGCATTTAATTAGTATAATTTTCATGGAAATATTTCCGGTTTGCTTTGGATTAAAAACTTATCACATAGAAGATTATATGTTCAATTAAATATATTAAATTAAGTTTAAATTACTAACATTTTGAGTTTGGTTTCAAGTTTATGTTTTTAGAAACACCAGGAGTCTGCGTTAAAATTTGCCGGCTTTTTTTTTATTAAAAGAAAGACATATTGACCATTTGATTCCACATATTTTGTCTATCTTTTAGGCAAATTATCGATACCATTCTTTCGAGGAAAACCATTCGACGAGCAATTTTTCAACTTCCGCCAAATTGACGAACTGCTGCTCTGCAAGTGAGTGCCCCATCGAGGCGAAAAGGTGAAAGTCGGATGGGACGAGGTATGGAGAGTACGGCGATTGCGCTAATATTTCTTAATTTAGTGTTTTTAATGAGCCTTTTACGGGTCTAGCGGTTGTTTTGTTGCAAAATAACTTGGCCATGCTTTGGGTCCATTCCGGTCGTTTTTCGATCAACGCATAATTCAAATGAATCATTTGTTGTCAGTAGCAATCCGCATTTACCGTTTCATCAGATTTTAATAGTTCGTGGTACGTCACACCACTCTGGTTTGGGCTTTGCAGTGGATGGGGCGGCTTCACCAGGTGAAATTAATCCATGACTTTTAAACGTTAGCAATTTGCTACTCGGGACACCTTAAGTTTTTCTGCCAATATTTGTTGTGATTAGTTTTCACATTAAAATCTCCACTTTTTTTCTAATCACTAAACTCTGTTTCTACTAGCAAACGATGTGCTTCAGCTGCTTTTTTCTTTTGGTGAAATAAGAGAAGCCAAGAATGCCGCAAATGCTTTTTATTTGGAACGAAACTTGACATATTCATTGATATAAACAACTAAGACGCGATTATTTTGAGAGAATGAGACTTGGGTGTTTTTAGAGGTTTATGTCAATAGAAAATAATCGTATATATAATAAATCATCTAAGTAACAACAACAAAAACCGGCAAGTTTCAACGCATACTCCTGGTATACTAACATCCTAATTACTAACTTTATTTCCGAGTCAAGTTTTGTTTTTCTTTGGAAATTAATTGACTGAAATTGACTGTTTCTCAGAAGAAACAAACGTGCTTTTGTATATACACACAATAGCTATCAAATAAAAATAAAATTGTCGGAAACTGACTCAGTATACATTATGCAATATCGAAATGCATATTAATGATGTGCGTTTGAGGTTATTTAACATTTTTCTGTTTTTTTTTTTCTTTCTTTTTTAATGGTAGACTGTTAACGGTTTTTAATCTTCTAACTTAAAGTCTAAAAACTTAAAAAACTTAAAGTCTAGATAAAATAATGTTACATGTCACATACAAATTGCACAATATATTTGTAATACACTCTCGCAACATGAGCTATGTTCAATGTTTTAATTTGTGTATTATTTGCTAATGTCATACAAAAATTTATTTGAATTATTATTGATCATTAATAAATTATATAATCATATTTGAAGATGTGATGAATACGAAATAAAACCACTTTGACCAATAACGTTCAGTCAATTGTAAGTTAATTTCAAGTACCGGCATTTACAAATCTCTATTTCTTCTCTCAATTGAAGTGCTTCTTTCTGAATTTTTCATCTATGACTCTGTAATTATACCAGGTATCATCAGTTTGAATTTATACTAATCAATCCTATTAAAGTTGTTCTAGTTTCGCAAACCCTTTAAAGTAAATTCCGCGAAGGTTCGATTGTTGGAATTTTCTATGATTGCCTCATCAAAACAAATACTTACTAAACTTTTATATTTCAACGATTAAGTACCTAGTATAAAAATCAGCAAACAGCTTCTGACATTTTTACATCTCTCCTACTTTTAGTAACATTTTCCAAAGTACATAACAACACAAACCTAATGCAAACATTAGGTCTTACATCTCAACTTATACAAAGAACGCCTATAAAAAACCAGCGAACATTTTCAAGTAATTAAATATTTACAAGGACAGTGGAATTTATAATTTGAACAATCTTGATTACCCTAAGACTCGGATGAGTCCTTTAGCATTGGAATAGTTTCACGTTTAGTAATATAAATGCGTATATTTTATTGCATGTCGTAACTTTATGGTGAGATTACGAGTTGTTTGCACTTCACCTGTGGCACACTTCACTGCTTGTGTCCATTCGGTTGTTGTGATCTTTTCTCCAAACAATGCGAGCACAGGTTGTGCGAATGGGCAGGTATTAGTCGCACTACATTGAGCCTTCCAGTCCTATGTATACAAACATTGTTTATTATTTTATAGAAGTCAATAATGTCCGAGATACGCGTTCGTATTTAATCAGCACGTTGGGGTTTTGAATTGTTGGTGAAATGTGTGAATTTTCTTTTAATCGAATATTTTTGTAATTCTAATGTTTATAGAATAGCACTACACCTTCTAAACCTCAAGACATCCTTGTGACACTTCCTTGTACCTCTTCAGTTGCCCGTTATAGGTCTCTCCGTTTCCTTCTAATTATAACCATCTCTAAGCTTTCCAGAAAATTGCTATACCTGCTCTTCTTGCTGCCACTTGCTCTCTGCGTAAAATTTCTCTTCTTGATGTTTTTCTCTGTAGGAGACTTTCTAGAGTTCACTGACGACCGTGTCATTTATGTTCAAGGGGTGCAATGAACGCAAAGAATATATTTATAGATTGGGGTTTGTCTCTTAAAGGTGAAGGTAGACTTTGGGCACTATAACCGTAGCTAGTTTGTCTTGACTTAAACATAAAGGCATCTAATGCCTAACGGTGTTGAAATTTTGAGATAGTGAGACAGGCGGCAAGATAAGCGTCTGTAGGCTTTGGCTGGAAAAAGCAGAGTTTTGGGAGGTTTATTGTTCACCTGAAGGCATGACATCGGGCTAATTAAGGTGAAATGCGCGAGAATTAGTTTTTTTGGTGTTACCGCTGGCACGAGTGCTACAAATGATGGGCGACCGTTTAGAATGATTTTATGCAAATGAAACTTAACTATAACACTTACTATTTATTGATTTTCGGCTTCTTACCTTCTTCAGTATGATAAGTATAATATAATCAGCATGCCAAAAACGCTCTACAAATTAATAATTAGTAATTGTTATATTGGTTCATAATTTTTAGCTGTTTATAGTGCAGAGATAAAATCATAACCGAGTAGAAAAGAAAAATTGATTTAGTGCGATTAAGTGTTTAATTTAGCTTCATCTGTTTCGATCTTCTACTTAATATGAAAAATGTTAATTTTGAATTGTTTTATTCTAACTTTCAAATTAGAAATAAAATATGTATAAGAAAAACATTGTGAAAAAGAAGTAATATTATGGTTTTAATTTAAATGATACATAATTATCAAACAAGTTTTTTTTTCTTGCATTATTTTTGTAATGAACTTTATAATCAATTACAATTTCTTTTAATCGATTGAATGAGATCCGATGAGATAAGCCCTAAATTAAAGAACAAATCTGTTGTTTATAATTATAACCGTTTACAATCTAGTCTATTTTTGTTCATACGTTTGCACTTATTGTTTGAATTTGTATTCAATGTAAAATTCCCAAGCGTTTCATGCAATTGCGCCATTAATAGAATAATGTCCAGCTGCATTTACATACTTCTAACTATATTAATTTATTCATTTAGGTACAATCTGCATTGGCAGCAATCGCAACAAATGACAGCTGAAATATTTGATGATTTGCCTTTCTTTCACATCGTCAAATATCAGAAATATCTCAACTTATCACTCTGTGTTAACGTAGCGTTTGGTGACCACACTTGTCGAACCCGCACCGTTGACATTGTCACTTCCCGATTAATCGCGCGTTTTGCATAAAATAGCAACTGAATATTATGCGGTTCAAGGCTTAAAAATCAAATACGATTCGCTGTGCACGTTTACATACATGTATGGAACATTCCGTATCATGCGTAACCAATGCTCATTTACTACGTTGAAATGGCATAATACGAGAGCTTACTACGACGTAGTAAAACGAGGTTTGAAAGTCTCGATTTTTGCCGCCTTTGCGTTGTTATTAATGTCCAACACGCGCCATCGCAATGACAATGACATTCTATGCGTAAATGAGAATATTAAGTAAACGATCAATTCCAAGACATATTTTCGCCACATCTACATCCATTACAGTATAATTCGATATGGGACGCTTTCATGCTTTTGTTTCCGCGACCTATTAACTGCAGTTAAACAAAGGAAGCTAAACAAAGCTACCGGAAAATGCATTCGGAGATCTAGCAGGCTATAATAAATACATGGCGCGAACAAAAATAGACTCTGCTTAAAATATCTCGTTCCAGGGCCAAGCGCAAGCAGTGCAAGACGATCTTGTGCATTTCCCGTCTTCCCGTTCGGGGTGTTTTTCATTTTCGACACTCGAAATGGCCGCGCCGCTCGCCACTTGACGTCGTGGTGGATTTATAAACTGGAGGCATCTTACAAAAATCAACAAAACAGAACAACGAAGAAAATAACTGTGACGCAACGCGGGTTAGTCAACAGCGTTGATATTCGTAGCGACGTTTTGCATGTACTAGCACCAGAAACTCTCCTAGGCGGATTGATTTACGAATAAAAACTGGCGTTCTAGTGTTAGAAGGGATTTTTTATTGCGACAGCCAACAGATTCATTTGAATTATTCTATAATTATATATTATACTATGCGTGTCAACGTGGATATTAAGCGTATCGAAACAAATCAATGATGTAGGGCGGTTTGATTACATTATGAGATGTGTTAGTTAAATCATGTGTTCAATTTGACATTATATCACGACAGATATGCTAAAATTTGAAACAAGCAAGTTTCTTGTCATCAACATGATTGAAAAAAGTACCTCACGCAATTACACTGTTCGACAGGAATTTCCTCTTTAATCCAATGGCCTCGAATAATTTTTATTTCAAAGTTTTCTCCTCGAATTTGCTGGCTGAATCTGAACCTATTATAATTGAATTTGACATGAAAGATTGCAATGTTCGAGATAGTTTAGTAGTAATCATGATTTCTATCATACTAATTAGTAGTTTATTGTCTGTACAGAAGACGCCAGTCTTCATTTACCAAAATAATGTCATTGCTGCAGAGATGGAATCGGATTCCTATTTCAGGAACGATCTATTTTCAACTACTGAAGTACTTCGAAGGGATACCTAGTAAATCGCAGTGAATAGCAATGCGCATCCGCATACAAAGTAACAACTTGAATCAAATTTTGAATCTAAATACTTCACATGTTGCTCGAGAAGTGCATTAAAAATGAAGGTCGTAACACTAGATAAATATTGATTAATCAATAGATTAGAGATTTATTGACTCATGTAATGTTTAGAGATGAATTTTATAGGAGAATAGTGACAATATTCTCGACCAAACCTTAAGATTCTAATATATAGCAAAGTGACGGAATGATTTTTAAATCAAAGCCATTTTAAGATAATAAATTTTACCGTATTTTATAAATATAATAAGGTGTTAATCTTGAACGTAATTAATTCTACATTTATCAATTTACCTTTAACTGGCATATCACTCTAACATAGTAAGCTATTTCTAAATTCTGGAGCATACATCCAAGTATAGAATTACTTTCATGAGTACTGTGACTAAAGCAAAGAGTTTCTAGCATATAAACTGTATCAATGTCATTCCACCATCGAGGCATGAGCTTTGACAGATCGATTCCAACTGGAAAAAAACATCTCGTCGAACTAAATAGATAAAGTGCCATCAACTAGTTTCCAACTGCAATCAATTAAGCCGGCGGAACCAAGCCACTTGTATTCATAAAAACAAACGATAGTCAAAATCTCGAATTATAACAACGTTGTACATTCATCGGGATATGATTTATTCCTCGTAAGTCAATAAAATG
Source organism: Diploeciton nevermanni (assembly GCA_027575565.1). Classification (NCBI taxonomy): domain Eukaryota; kingdom Metazoa; phylum Arthropoda; class Insecta; order Coleoptera; family Staphylinidae; genus Diploeciton; species Diploeciton nevermanni. The sequence goes on from JAODIE010022589.1 coordinate 7,675, forward strand.
AGTGATGGTTTTGATTTGAATGTTATAAACTAGTCAATAGTAGAAATAGGGTTTGTAAACAAAGTTATATTTAATTGGGTAGATATTTCAAGTGCAAATACTTGTTTTTTCTAACCAGACTTCTCTAATTTCTAACTGAAAAAATGTGAAGACGATTTTCTTAATTCTATATCTCCTGCCATTATAATTAGCTTCTGGCAGCATATGTATTAAGTACACAATCAAGCGAAAATTACATATTTAGAGACGCGGGTGTGTTGCAATAGATAAAGTAGGTAAACGGGCTGTTCATTTACACATTACACTACCGTTCGAGTGCACGCGGTAGTAGTGACGGTTGGAAACTTGGATGAGTTCCTACGAAAACTATGACAAAATGGAGCAATTAATAACCACTATCTCTAGCACTTCAAAGCTAGCGTTATCTAGCAGGTTCTTCGCACTCAGTCCATTTGAAAGCCCTTCATGTGACCTCTTCGTTTAGCTCAGTGTAAGATTTTGCCTCCAGCTGTCCCCCAATGTCAGTGATCACTCTTGCGACGCACAACACAGCGCCCCTATTACGGGCCCCTGGTTAACATCTTGACGTCCCAACCTTCCTTCGAATACTGTAGGCTTGCTGTGATGTCAATCGATATTTTCAACTTGTAAATTTGAATATAATTGTCGAGTCCATTCACGTCGCCGACTGCTTTCGGTGATATATCAATGGTAGGGAAAATACTGTGCGAGAACACATGAGGGGCCCGAGATGGAATGCGCCCTATCGAAGATATTCGTGCTAACCATTATCATCTCGAGCTGTGGTGCAAAACACGTTTATTGGTTTGGGCTTACGATGTTAGATTGGTTTCCTCCAACGTTACGACTTCTATCGTATTAAAATATCATATTTGATTGTTATTAATGAATTGAATTGTAGATATTTTATCTGCGGTTACTGTATTTGATTAGTTGAGATTGCTGAGAATGTAGTGCATTTATTATCCAATTACTCGGATGTCAGTGTGAGTAATGAAAATAGGAATTGCAATTTGAAATGGTAGTGTAATATTTGGCAGGATCAGCATCTCCTACTACTATTATTCATCTAGAAATCGTATATATTATATGGAACATAATAATTGCATTTATCTTAAATCAAACCCAAATGAAAAATATTTTCCTTTTTTATAATTTACTACTAGTTGGTAAAACCATGTCGTATCATTAGATCTGAAATTGTGGTTTAATGTGCACAATACACCAGATACAACAATGTCACAAGGAAAACAATGAAAAGTTAATGGAAGTAAGAAAACTGTTCAGTGAAACTAGTGCTGTCATTTCAGTTCGAATATCCTCGAAGTAGTTTTCTAGAGTTGTGGCGACAGTACTAATAGTATTTTAGTAAGATTTGTCGGGAATAACTTGAAAAATAATTACGTTTTTACAAATTATGTAATGTCATTGACATGAATATAATGTTCTGGATTGATTTGATTAAGCAAATATAAGGTCGCTACTTCCAGTAATTGTTGAGTTTTCATCCAATTAATATAGTGTGATATCGGACAGTGTAAGAAAGCATCAAATGCTTCTTTATATGAATTTCCTATATGTTGCCATTGCATTCATTTTTCCAACAATAGATGAATTCGCATTCAAATTTTATTTGTTCAATACAAAGAAACGTGCTAACACTAGTGCGTGAAGTAACAATATAACTGTTGAGACAGGTCAGACCCGGTGTCCCTGCCTGCTATCGATTTTATCCAGTACAAACTAAACAGGATTGAACCTCGCAGGATGAAGATACGCATAGCACGTGTAGAAATATGTTGATTTACGACACGATATAAAATGTTGAGTTGCTCGTAACCCAACAAAGCGATAACAAACTTATTTCTGCCATTCACATAAAGAGTCAATGCCTTCCATTTCACAATTTATATAAAACTATTCCATACAAAATCTAATTATAGTCCTTGAAAATTACAGATTTATAATTTTATTATACAAAGATCACGCATTAATTGACCCTAACAACTCTGTGGTTTGAGGGGGCATAATTATATTATATTTTTAGCATACCAGGAAGGTGAAAACTTCTATTGTTCATTATGGTTCAACAAAACGCACGCAATCTACAAATGAAAAAACTATCCGGAGTAAATTCTTGGTTGTTTTTTTTTTTCATCCTATTGTCAGCAGTCAAACTTTATATATTTTCATGTAACTGCGTGCGGGTTCCGGTGCTGGACAATTGAAAATAACGAGCAGGATTAGAGATTTTATGGCCTATTTCCAGACGATTCTCCAGCGCAGTAATTCGTACAATACGCACGCCATCGACAATTCATAGTGGTGTCGTTGTGCCCTTGTGGAATGCAGGCATGCACATTGCATCGCTCTGCGACCTGGGGTGCGCATTAACACCCTTTGCAAAACCACATAAATCATGTGGCGTGAAATCCGATTCAACTTCTGTCCTCGTGCAGTCAACATTTGCCACGGGTTTAGTGCCAATATTATGTTGAACTTTGTTAAATGATTTGCTAAGTTTCTATAAAGTCATCTAATACAAAGTGTTTCCATATTATACTAGTCATCCTTACATGAGTTTTCCTCAATTATGAGAAAATTAACTGCAACATTATTTCATGAATCATTTCAGTTCATAACTTCCTAACTTGTGTGAACGGATTTTCTGGAAATCACAGTCACACTCAGCTCAAATCTCCCTGTATTACAACAACAGTTCACCCCATCACCCTCAATAAAGAATGCGCAAAGCTGCATTCGCATGCGCAGCACACTCCAAGGAGAACAATCACCATTCGCACACGCATCGAAAGTTGCCGCAAAAGAAAGCAAACAATTCTAATTAGTCACGATTTATAGCATCATGGTTGTTCTTCAAAAGCTCAGGCAACGCGTATCAGAGGCGCAATGGGGTGGCAAATTCTAATGTCGCACTTTACAATTTTATTGCGATTTTATAGCGACGGTGATGTGGGGTAGTCATGTAATCAACCCGAGTGTAATAAACGCCTCACATTTATCACTTCTTCGCATATAAGTCTATAGCCAATGTCATTGATATAAATCACAAGACTTTTAAGTCATAAAAACATGAAAATGTGGAATTTCCTGAAGTAATTTCGGTTGCAACATCTGCTTACTTTGTTGCCAACCTGACTTTATTTGAGCGCAAAATGTGCGAATCATTGAAGCTTATCATCATTCCAATTTGTTCAATAAATATGACGCTCCAAAAATTATCACCAAATCCAAGTATGCTTTATGTATAGATTTACAACAAAAAAACACCCTACGCTAAGTAAACATTCAAATACGCTGTGAGTATTTTTTCATTCGATTGATTGAGTTTGGCGCCTTTCACGTGAAAAAATACTTTTATCAGTATTTTCATTTATAACCCAGCATATATCGTAATAATTTACCCATAAACTTGAAACCACTTTTCGTAGTAACACACTTTTTCCTGTATGCACACTAATGAATTACTCGAGATGTCTATATCTCACATTCCTATTATAGTCCGGTCTACAAATGAGAGAAGGCTTAATTTCTTAAATTAATTCATGTTATTTACAGATTTGCACGTTATGTCGACAGCAAAAACTCAAACATTAGCATTTTGAGTAGTAGTAGCATTCGTTTGTTTCTGATAACACGCGTATACTTCAGTTAAGAGCTTTCGCAATCCATTCAAATATTGCATGCTAAATTTGATCAAATACTCCAGTGCCAGATGCACTCTGGCCAGGAAGTTTAAATGTTTATTTTCGCGCTTTGAAAGTATTTTGTTACAATTTGGTGATGTAAATGCTGTGATAGTGAGTTGAATTAGCTACAGTTTATTTACTCAACAATTTGATTTGCCAGGAATAGAGGAAGTGCGTCATTCGATCTTGTAATTGATTTTGCAGTTGCACATTAAGTATTTTCGTTCATTCTCGAGCTGTTGTGTGAAAATGTTGATAAGTACAATAATAATGACTTTATTTACGAGAGTTGAACAACAGTTGCAAGGTGTTGTTTCCTTCGTAATCTATTTTGGAAATGCGTGAGAATTACGGATGTGCTGTGAGAAGAGATTTCATTGATCAGAATCACGCAAACATTGAACAGTAACAATTTTTATTTGTTGCCTTATATAGTAAAACAATTTGTCGTAATTGTTGTATGCCTATTTTTTCTTTTTGCTTCTATGCTTTTTATGTTTATGCTTACCCTTCTTGTGCTTTTGTTTTTTGTGTTTAGAATTTCTTTCACTGCTTTTTTCCTCGTCGATTTTCTCGACCCAGTCCGAATCTGACTCACTCAGTTCGGCTGAGTTCGGCGATATCCCTGGTTTCCTAAACGTAATCTTCGCCGGTAATCTCGGTCCGTACATATTGTCCGAACTAATGAAGGCCTTTGGTCCCTCATCGATAATCTCGGGCGCTTTTTCTCTCTTTGCTTGTTTAGGCTCTTCCTGTATTGTCGGCCTGTCAAACAATATAGATTCCACGTTCGACAAAATCCCCTGCTTGATCGGCTTTATTTGTGGTAACAGTAAATCTTCAGCGAGGATTTTTGCCTTCATTTCAGCGTCCCTTATGCGTTGCTCCTCCTCGTTTTTGGATTTATCATCCTCGCGGTTGTCCCGTTTGTCAACAATTTTCTCATTATCGTCTTCATCACTCTCCGAGTCCATGAAAACGGCTTTGTAGAGATCAATATGCTTCGATATGTCGAGCTTTTCCGTTGGATCGAACGCTGCTTTTCTCTCATCACCTTTAGCGGAAAGCTCGCCACTGGTGGCCGATGACGTCGTTGTTGTAATTGAAACTTCAGTCGCGTTGGCCGCATTAACAACACTGTTGCTAACTGCGCCGGGTCCGGATATTGTGTCTGCTACTAGATTATCTGCCGAATTTATCGATACAGCAATCATTTCGTTGCGGACTTGAAGACCGACTCTGTGAACAATTTCGGTTTCAGCAATGTTTCCCATTGAAGAAGCGCTTTCAAAAATTAAATTCCTTTGTCGTTTGGTCTTGGTTTTAAAGTCAGAATCACTGTAAAACAAAAAGAAGAAATGTTTACAAAATGTTCAGACATTTAACATTTTACATCCTGCATATTAACAGAGATATAATTTGCTCAAGTTTATCATTAATTGCCTTGTATGTAATACTTTTTAAATTTGATAAAAAATAAATTATATCCATGTTGCACGCGCTTGCTTCATGATGGATTAAGTTCGCGCGCAAATAATACATTTTGCTGAGTGTGTCACACACCAAGTCCTCCGTTTTGGTAATAAAACGATTAAAATTCAACATCCGACGCTCCGAAAGTCACCCATTCGGTAGTAAAGCACATTTGAAGCACACGTCACTGGTTACCAGTCTGAATTTCGCAAAGTGCACGACCTTCATTATATAAACATTAACATAATCCTGTTGCGTCGAATTTCCTAAAATAAATTTTGTAATCAAACATTAAAAAATCTCCACGCAGCCAAACAAATATGTACACGCACTGTCTATCCGAAGTCTCGAGTTTTTCTCGGTAAAAAAGAATGAGAACGTCTTGGCAATAAATGTCAGCGGTTTGGCGCAAACCGAAATGTACGTAGGGAGTGATTGCGTCGTATAATGAAAGAAGCAGGTGCAAGGCACAGGATCAAGGTTTGATATTGAACCCATACACGCAACTCATACGCCTGCGTTTAGCCAACGTTGCATTGTTAATTAAAGCGAATATCATTACGAGTTAAATTAATATGGATTGATAGTCGAAAGTGCGCTAATGAGCTATCGCTAGTTGTTAAGACGAGAGCACGTGTCCGATGGTAAAAGATATACCGCTGAATTGCAATTTGTACGCCCTTGAACTTCGTGCAAACCTAGTTACAAATTATGTGAGTATGAGTGATGTTAAGCATGTTAAATACAATTTAATTTTAATTAACGCTTTACTTTGGAGTTATCAATTTGAATTTGGGCCCGCGACCTTTGCCATTTGCATTCTGGACACCAATAATGCTTTTATCAGCCAAAATCGGTTCGTATTGACTGACAATGTCTCCGAATTGCTGTAATCATACTTCATCGCGACTTGGTTTTAACTTGAAGAGATCGTAACTTTAATTGACATATGTTAATCAGGGCCATTAAGTCCGAGCAATTAAGGCCTCATTTTTGTCAGAATAGATAAAAATTTCAACGCTTACTGCCCGTACGAAATGTTGAATTGAACTACATTGTCTAATAAATTCAAAAGTTTTCCTTTCGAGTATTTGTTGATTTGGTAAGAATTATTGCAATTAAGTGACGAAGCATGTTGCAATGTTTTCATTGACTTTATCCTTACCTAAACACTGGTTCGGGAACATTAAACCGTTTGCATAAGAGTGAGTTCGGTAACCAAGAAGTAACCATACGTGTCAAAGAACCAAACATTTTTCTCTTGGCGGCTTCTCGCATGTCTTTGGTCCCGTGCGCGGTTTCTGTTGACTGAACTGGCTCCAAAATATCTGCATGGTCTTCAGATTTACCCGCTGATACAAACTTATTAAAAACTAATCCAGACGGAGAAATATCAAACATGCTCTTTCGTTGAGCTACCTCTTTATTCTTGGCAGCCACTGACGCTGTCGTCGTAGGCTGATTTGTAGCTGACTTTGTTGCTTCCAATCTCGCATTGCTGGTATCTTCGCCGAGAATCATTGCTCTTGCTGCAGCATCAATCTCATGTCGTCTCTTGGGGGCTACTTCTTTATCGGTGGATGTTTGCTGAGGCTCGAAACGTGACTTTCTTACTTTGTGTTTGCCGGTAAAACTGCTAGGTATCGTTGGTGGTGGAAACTTTTCGATCATCGTGAAATCTTGACGTGCTTGTACAAACATATCTAATATTAATTTACGTGCATCATGTGGTTTCCTCTTGGCCTTCTCTCCTGTCAGCTCAAAATCGTATTTTGATAAATCCTCCTTTACATAAATGTCTTCGTCGTCATCTTCAAACGCTCCGACGCCAAATGCCTGCCCCGATATAGACAGTTTTTTGTTGTTTCGTTCGTTGACGATAAGTTTGGAAGATGTGAATAGATTTATATGACTCCTATCTAAACCTCTGTATCCCATACCAAAAGTATTTGCTTTTGGGTTCTCTATAGCATTTTTATATATTTCTGGCAAAATACAAGAATTAAAAGTGAGTGTCTTATGATTGCTAACTTTTTTTGGCATTTCACAACCATAAACTTTAGTTGCTTTAGCTGGACATTCTGATGGATCATCCATTTCCTCATTATCATCCTCTTCATTGCTCTCTCTATAACCCATTTGTCTTAACAATAAATATCCAATTGTTTCATTGCCACTGTCAATTAAAGTCTGTAATACTGGTTCACCAGGTATGGGACCATCAGACATAACTTGTCTTCTTCTCTTCTTGCTGGTGTTGTATTCATCTGTAGCCTTTACTGCTTGTGGAGCAATTCCAAATTCACTCATGTCTTCATCATCCATGTAGTCCTGAGCACATTGTTGTTTATTTTCTGCTTTACTTAATCTAGAACTTTTGAATTCAGTTGGTCTCCAACCTTCCAATGAGCCCACTGTATTAAAGAATCCTGCTGAAAATCCTCCTGTAAAGGCTCCATGAAATCTTCTTCTTCCTTGAGCATCCTTAGCCACTTGATCTTCAATAGGGATTGCTCTTTTCTTGGGTATATTATCTGCAAACATAATAAGTAATTAGCATTACTGCTAGGAATGTTTTATTACTGTTGTATTATTTACCTTCATCATATGGTTCAAGGGCTTTGCCATAAAACCCTTGAAATATATGTTCATCATCTTCGGATTCACTAGACATTGTTTATTACATAAACAATTAAAATTCACTACAATGTATTAAAAATGTTTACGAACTTTATTTAACCTACAAGCTTGTTTTGAACCCGAATCGCTTAAATGTAGAAATGGTGCTCTAACGTAGGCAATACAAAACACAAATTAGAGTTTAAAAATGTTTTAAAATGAATTCGTTTATTAATTTGATATAAGTTGGAATTTTTATTACTACGCTAAAATGTGTTTACTAATTTCTTTATAGGAATATATAATAAATTATTTAATAAAATAATTGCTTTTTTTAAATCTGAGAGGAAAAAACTATCTATCAGGCCCCTTGTTTCCATAAATAATTTAATTAATTGCTGAAATAGCTGTCCGCCTCACAGCAGCACTTAAAAGTGCATTTGAATCAGGCTGTTCAGTCATTATATGAACCTTAGTCCATTGCTTTGTTTCAGATGAATGTTTTATTGCGCCAAGGACTGCTTGTACATACAAACCATCCTCAAACCCAGCTGCAGACTGAACAGGTTCCTTAACCCAACCAGCTTTTTCCTTGACAGGAAGAAATGCTTCCCTTAATGCGCCCACCATTTTACATAAGCCCTTCGCGTATGGTTTCGGAATAATAGTATTAGAAATCGGTGTTTTCATGTCTTCAACATCCAAATAGATCACCTCTTCTTTTTGCTTTTCCTTCCTTCCAAACAAATCACCACCATGTACAATCAAATGCCCTTTATCACCAGATATACTAATTTCCTGTTGAAAAACGCTTCCAATAGTGTGACTATTAATTGTTGCTGTCACCAGTACACCTCCATTCAGTTCCATTTGGAAGCAACAAAAATCAGGTGCTGATATTTGTCTAATTCCTTTAATATTATCAGTAGTTTTAGTAAATGTCCTGACTATGCCATGTACTTTGTTTGCAGTTTGCCCAGTTAAAAATGTCACCAAATCCACTACATGGCTTCCAATGAGATTCAATGTCCCTCCTCCCATTGAATCATCACATCGCCAATCATATGAATTATTTTCTGCATACAACCTACCACTCTGTATCCTAATATCAATCAGAGTAATTCTTGAACCAATGTAATTATCCTGGATTGCTCTCTTCATATGTGTAATAGCAGGTAGAAACCTGAATGAATGGTTGATAATTGAAATCAGTGATGGGTAATACTGACATGCCCTGACCATCTTCAGAGCATCTTCTTGATTGAGACCTCCTGGTTTGTCACATACTATATGTTTTCCAATGCCCAGAGCTTTCACTGATATTTGGGCATGCAAACTTGGTGAACAGAGTACAAAGATTAAGTCTACATCCTTACGGAGCAAAACATCATCAATTTTACTGGTATGGAAAGGAATGTTGAGTTCTTTTGCTAGGTCTTGCGCATCTAGTAAAGTTCTGCACCAGAGAGCTTCTATCTTGAATCCATTTTCTCTTAAAATGGGAATGAGAACGCGGACGACTGACCCATTTCCAAAGACGCCAATACCAGGCAACATAATGGTGAGTTTAATATGAAATAGGTTGATACATCGGACATAATCTTAACAAAACCCCGACCAATTCCACCTGTCGTGCCGCTGCTATTTTTTGACAATTCGCTCGTGCACATAACCGGAGTAAATTTAGTTGTGGTTATGCCCAGAAGAGCGCAAGCAGTTTGTTTAAAATATCAGAGGTTTTCACTTTTAAATATGTTATACGTTTGTACCTTATATACAATTAGAAGAAAAAGTTCTATGTCAATTAAAACAAGAACAATAAATACATTTTAATTGTTAATTTTAATTGTCCTAACTTATACACTGGTTTCACTAGCTTACAACAATGTGAAAAGAAAGCAGTTAATCAGTTTTAATCATATTCAGAATTAATATGGTTATAGCTGTCTATAATAGTTTATTTTTGAAAATATATTTACAATTTTGTAGTCGACTTTTGAGGCTGATTGCGGTAGTGGACGAGAGAGGGCGTGGGTAGCAACGGAGTGATGAGTGGAGTGAGGAATGTGAGCGCGGGAGAGTCAGAGTGAAAAGAGGAGCGAAGGAGCGAAGACGAGTGTTACAGGAAAAAGGGGTGTGAGAGGTTAAGGTAGCGAAGGGTATTTGTAAGGAAGTAAGAACGTGGACGTAGGTTGTGAGTAGAAAAGTTGACTGAGTATTGGTAGTAATAAAGTTGACAACAATTCAGAAGTGGGATAACAACGCTGATGATGAACGGCAGACGAGATTCGGCAGGGTACCAAACCATGCACGTGGCAGACATGCCGGGTGAGGCAGGATATAACCAGACTTTGTTGGCGCCGGGTGAGGCAGTGGAAGGCGGAAGAGCGCGAGGGCGATGGGATTCGCTGGGATCTGCGGGAACAGAGTCGCCAGGGGTCAGGAAGCGTGCCTGTCCACACCTTGACGACGGGCCTTGGTGCGGGGGAAGAATTGCTACGGGCGGCGACGGAATTTGTACGGCGGACCTCGACGATGCTGCAGACACCACCGGCAACACGCATACCTAGGTTCAACGGCGACGATCGGCAGCC
>JAODIE010022600.1:0-17870 GCA_027575565.1 Diploeciton nevermanni
GCAGCGTGTTCAGATAAACGTCTTCGACCGTACCACTTGCCTGTGCAGCACGCGTGTCACAGAAGCTTCGCTGTCCAAAGACAACTGATGAACGCCGCGACCGCTCGCCCACCGATTCAACCTCTTCTTCTGATTGTGACCCCAAGTAGTATTTGCGTAGCTCCTCCATACCAAAGCCAGAAAAAAAAAACGGGCAACAGGATTCCAGCGGGCGATTTTTGATATTATCCCACTTCTGATGTTAGAATTGCGATAAATGATTGCTACCAGAAGCTCGTATAAACCACCCTGCCGCCCCGAGCTCTAATTCCGAACACAACTATTGTCATTAACTTGAACACTCGCTCTCAATTCAATTAATAAAACAACTGTAGTCATAACTACACATCCGTAGGTAAAACAATACATCCGTTGTCATGGCAACATCCGAAGCCATCTCATCCATATTAGGAGCTCATGGCAACGCGAGTACCACATCTAACATATAAATGATAAACTTTGTCATATGCATTGCTTCATGGGGTACTTCACTATTGTGATAATTTATATTTTTGATTTTCATTCTAGTAATGATAATAGAGTAAATTGTTATGTCAAATTTACAAATAATGTGTAGAACGGAAAAACCAATTCTGGTATTGGTATACAAGTATTCGTTGAAGTTGATCTCAATGCAGGTATTATTAAATGAATGTGTGAGGAAAAATTAAAATGTTTTTTAAAATGCTTCTTTTGTATTACTTTTTGTACTGATACTCAATACAGTTTAATATGCAACGATTACATTGTGAAACAGAAAATTTTCGATCGACGTGGCATTAACGGCACTCGACTAATCATAATGTGCTGAAAAAGCTGTTTTCGAATCGTTGATCTTTTTTTTTTTAATTTTAGTGTTTGATCAAATTTTGATTGGTTTTTAATAACAATTTGTAAATAGATGCTAAAAGAAGTGGTTTCAAAGTTATAAATTATTAAAATGAATTTTTGCGAAAAAGTGCAATCGCAGTTATGAACGCATATTGCAAACATATGTATATGTATGAGATGCCTAATACAACACTACTTTTCTTGACGCATTTAGTTATTGCCATAATTTTTTTTTTAGTCGAAAAGTTAATGCTACTAATTCTTCCTGAATGGGGAGGAGGTGGGTCATTTCTGTTTTTACGAAAACCAGTCTGAAGTCTACTAATACGATTGCGTTCTACTAAAACCCACATTAGTTTTTTTGTTATCATCTTCTCCATAACGTTGCTTACGCAAGAAGCCAAGGAGATAGATCGATAGATACTAAGACTTTCTGGGAGCTTTCCTGCTTTGAAGATAGAAATAACGATGGCTCTTTGCCACTTATCAGGGTAAACTGTTTGATCATAACAAATAATAAAATTGCAAGAGACACGTTTTTCCGTGGGTTGCTAGGTTTTTGAAAAAATTGTATGGAATATGGCTGATGGCAAGAAATAACTTTTTTGGAGGAAAAAAGTACTTCGTTTAGTTTCTTAAAAGTAAAGTACGGATTATAATATTCTAAGTTTTCCCAATTAAAATCTAGTTTCACTGATTTGGCATCGACTTTACTAGCTTAAAATTCTAGAGAGTTTTTGCCTTTTTTTTACAAAAATGTGATATAGTCGGAATTTTGCTATATCCCAATATTAATTTCACATTTTGCCAAAGCTCCTTCGAAGATGTGGATGATGTAATTGTCGAGACGTATTCAATCCATCTGTCTTGTTTTTAAACAAGATACAGCGCTCTACAATAGCGCAGAATTTTATTGCGTTTTTTGAGTATAGATTTAAGTTTTAAAATTTAAATTAAAAAAAAAAATAAGTAAAAATCAGAATTATTATTACAGATAACTAAATTGATAGTTTACGACGGTTGCCCATTGACTAGCTTCTTTGCTTTCTTTTTCTTTGATATTTGAATGACTGAATGTCATTCAAATTCTTCTGTGATTCCATTCGTTTTCTTTTTTTCCATCGTCGGAAGTAGGAGCCTCGGTTGGAAGGCTCTGGATAGTGCAAGCTGGTGTGCGCATCTTTTGGTTTTTAGCCGCAACGTTAAGATCTTTGACAACAAGCGATTTGATTGCCTTAATTAACTCTAGAATTAGTTTTTTTTATATAAGACGCGTTAGATGAGGGATTTTTAGCTGCAGCAGATGCGTACAATCCTTCTGAGCCGGCACAAATTTGTTTATTACTACTTTGGTATACTTTTTTGCGCTTTTTAAATAAACTGACTCTTTCAGTTACTTTGATTATTTACACTTTTTATTTGATTATACCTTACATTTGCGCAATTTTGCCGAATGCTGTTCTTTTTAGTTTACGCAGGTAAATGGTTTGGTGCAAGGCTGACCATAGAGAAGCCTACAAATGCCGACCTGAGGTGATTTACAATTTTGTGAAGTGTGACCAAATTGCTGACAATTAAAACACTTGAAAGGTGCATAAATGTATAGTCGCACGAATAAAAAGTGTAAACCGGTAAATACGGATTTAGGCAAGACGCGTTTGTTAAACCAACCTTAGGATGTGTTAGGATATGTTATGGAATAACCACAATTTCCTTGCATTTACGCGACCTGATCTTGCGTACTACTAGTATTTCCTGTAAAACCGTTTCATATTTAATTTCTTCAACCAAACAATTTAAGAGATCTCAACAACAAATTACACTTTTACTTTGATATAAACCACCGTGAGCAGTGACTGTAACCTGGACTGTTTCCTACTGCTCAGTTCCACCAAAAGTCCAGCATTGATTTTTTTAATCAAACTAATTTCTTTTAAACAACCTAAAATTATTTTTTGAAGTAGAAAAGGACTCACTTTTGAAAAACTTTCTTCATCATTTCTTAGCACGACGAGGAACCGGAGCCAAGCTTTCGTCTGCAACGACGCAGAATGAATTTGGGAGCTAAGCATTTGCTCCCTGATGCCGCAACATTTTTTTAAAGGTTATCATCTCATTTAAATTATGTTAAAATTGGAATAGTAGTGTCGTATTGAACAACTCAATATACTTTCATTTTATTCTAAATGCATATTTGTACGGAATATGCGTTCCGAACTGCATCTACACTTTTTCATTAAAATGTACTTTAATAACTTATAACTTTGAAGCTATTAAAGATGAACAAAGTACTTTTTTACACATTTCTTTAGTATCTATACACAAAGTGTTATTAAAGCAGCTAAATGATCTAATAATAATCACGGACGTTATGGTACAATACATCAAATTGCAACCGAAATGAGATCAGACACTAAAATTGAAATTAAAAAAAAAACGATTAACGACTCAAACATTTTGATAAAACTATTTTTTAGAACCTCGTGATTAATTGAGTGTCGTTATGCCATCTCGATCGGAAATTTGCTGTTTCACAATGTTATTTTTCTGCTCCTGAAAATAGTTACTGTGCATGCTTAACTACGAATTATAGTATAAAAACTTCATGAAACATATGTTATTGAATATAATCTTATCAATCTTATTTAATTCTAGGTGCTTATTTTGAACGCACAGCGCAGACTACTCTATATGTATTTGGAAAAGGATTTAAATTATATTTTATTTCCATCACTTGAGAATTGTGCAACAACGACAATGTAACCAGTCATCATATTGAAAATCGTAAATATTGCAGCAATATTAACACTGTAGAAGTTTGCAGCCGAAAATTCTGGTATATGCACTACCGCACATTGGGTCAAATGTTCTAAATTTGTTCTCCATTTGTCTGAAGTACATTCGAACAATTCCAGAGAAATAGTTGTTGCTTCCAAACAAACTCTTATCATGTTTTTTCCCTCGTCGATCACAAATTGCGAGTTAACTGCAAATACCAACCAAGCAACCTAAAATAATATTTTTATCAGATTAATATAATCAATATCAATATTTGTAAATTATTTTTAAGTTGTAAATTTTTAATTTTTCTAAAATTACTACTTCTCTGATGTGTGCAATATTTGAACATCCCGACTTTATTAGATTTTATTCTTTACAACAAAATATCTAATACTAATTTTGTATTTATAGCTGTTTTATAAGTGTAAGGAAATTTTTAATATTCTCTGATAATTAGTTTGGTTCTTGTAAGAATTATAAATAAACTTTTGCAACCTCAATTTTATCTTTATAAATATAAATTTTAATAATGTTTAAACATGTTTCGTTAGAGTATTGTTGAGTGTAATACTCACTTGGTATAGCGTTTTCAACATGTTGCCTTCTTCAGATTGTTCGGATTGTTGATACCAAAGAAAGCAACATGCCAAGTAAATATAAGAAGTTTTATCAACATAACATATCTTGTTATCTGTCTCTCATATACTAAATTACAGATTTCTAACTTTACTTATTTAGGTCTTTTCAAAACATGTGCAGGAGAAATTAAAAGCAAAAATTTTATGATTTAAAAAAAATAAGTTATATAAATATTTCAAACAAACTGATCAATCAGTCAGTTTGTCAGAAAACTAAATTATTTATGTATAGATAAATAAAATCTTACCAAATTGAATACAGCACCATACGCATCTAAATAAAGTTGACGTTCGTTGGTACCTATGCCCACAATATGTAAAACAATAGATAGAAACTCCACCAAAAACACTAAATTGCTAAGTATAACAACAGCACCGTACAAATGGTTAAAAATGTCAATTATTTTTACAACTCGTGAATGTAACTCTATCAATTCAGACATTCTGCGATCATCGCTTATACGCCATTTTCTTTGATAAATGCTTAGTATTGTTGAGTTGACAATAGCAGGTTCATGTAGCATTGTTATTAGTTTGTTTATAGACTCTAAACGCAACTGTATGTTAACCAATATTCTCCAGGCAATCATTATATCCAATGCAATACTGTATTCTATGGTAGTTAGCAATACATTATAAATATATAAATCTTTAATAGAAATCATACGGGTTATCGTCAAAGATAGAATTGCAACATGATAACTCACAAATTTCACTAGTTCAAATTTGCTGTGAATTGGTGGTAGCTTACGTTTTAATATAATATCAATTTCCTTAAATGCCACTTTCATATATGTAAACTCGTCTATGTATAAAATATTTTTATATAAACCAATGATCACAATCATCATGGCAAAGAAAACATATGTGAAAATATCTAAAACATCATCTGCAATTTGCTTCCCAGAAGACGGAGTTAAAGCCAACTTTTGTATGCTGAGGGCAGTGGGATAAGATAATATTCCAATAAAAAAAGATAGTTTAACCACTGAAATACTTCGGTAGATGTATGGATGTTCAATACTGAAAGTACTAGGTATATTAGCTACTAATTCAGCAGTTTTAAAGAAAATGTCATTCATTGTTTTTCAATACAAAGTAACTTTAAAGTTTAATGATAATATTTAGCTTAGACAATAATATAAAAATGTAAATATATTATTCTGTTAAATAATAATACTATTTTTCATAGTTAAATAGTATAGAGTAATTTGTTCTTGTAGTAAAAAGAGAAGAGTAAAAAACAATAATATCATGTCAAGTTGCTGGAAGCATTATTTATGGCATTTTTTAATATTTAATGAGATGTATAAGGTCGTATCGTATAATTAAAATCGATTCTACTTGAATAAGTGAAAGTCAACATTTAATCTATTTTTTTTAAATTTGTTTTTTGTGCATGCAAGATAGCAAAGTTGTTGTCAAATTAAAAAAAAAAAAACTTTCTGTAAAAATGTGGATATCTGTTGATGTAGATAAAAATAAAAAATATCAAATTTTGATAGTATTAATTCAAATTCAATTTATTCGATTATGTTTAGAATGACGTGCTCTTTATTGTTGTGTTCTATCTAATAATATGGTTATTATATTACTAATTTTAATATTTTATGCCTGAAATTAAAATTACTCTATCATTGAGAAAAATAATCATTTTTTCTAACAATTTCCAAAAATAAGCAATTGTATAACTTTATTGTGTTGATAAAACTTCACTACAATATTTACTTTTTGTTAGTTGGTATAACATTTTCAGCATGTTGTTTTCTTCAGATTGTTCGTATTGTTGATACCGAAGAAGGCAACATGCCGAAAACGTTATACCAATGGAATATTAGTAAGTGTTATAGTGAAGTTTTATCAACATAATGAATTTTACACACTTTCTAATCACACTCAACAATACTCTGTATGACTAAATATGGCGTCTGTTTCTTACCTCGGAGACCTGGGTTAGATTCCTGGTTGAAGAGTTACTGATAGAGGGCTCTTTATAGGACTGATCATCCTAGAAAAGGATGTAAAACCCAATTGAATGGCAATGATCCGCAGGATTGAAAAAGCCATAATAATGATAACGACTTTATTTGTTCATTGTTTGGAGCGAAAACTTTAGAGTTGAATTAAAAATTAAAACAACAGAAGAAAAGCGGTTTTCATTAAAAAATTCTGAATACAGTTTTACTTACCTCGGAGACCTGGGTTAGATTTCTGGTTGAAGAGTTACTGATAGAGGGCTCTTTATAGGACTGATCATCCTAGAAAAGGATGTAAAACCCAATTGAATGGCAATGATCCGCAGGATTGAAAAAGCCATAATAATGATAACGACTTTATTTGTTCATTGTTTGAAGCAAAAACTTTAGGATTGAATTAAAAATTAGGACAACAGAAAAAAAAGCGGTTTTTATGTAAAAAATTTGAATACAGTTTTACATGATACATGTTCAATTAGTCAAATTTTTGTATTTATTTATTAAACAAAATAATAATAAAGTGTATTATTTTAAACATTACTTTAATGCCATTAATAAAATAATTCTTTATTTATATAAAAAGCAGAGAGGGAAAATATACATGTGTTCAAAAAATTATTTTTTTGTGAATTGAACAATGACTAAAATATAATTTGTCATGGTGTTAATCAATAAGAAAATAGAAGTAAAATCTAATTCATATACTTTGAGTGCCGTAAACACTGGAACTTGCAAAGTAACACAATTTTTTAAATGAGCCAAAGATTCGTTGAATTTACTAGAAGTCATGTCTGTGAACTGCAAACTAGCTGAAGAAGCTTCCATGCAACTGTTGATAATTTTTTTCCCATCATTAGTAATATTCTGACATATAGTTACAAATACCATCCATATTACCTAAAATCAGTTTAAATTGCATCACTGCATGTAATTGAATTGATTGATGTACCAAATAGATTATTAAGTCAACTATGTCCAGAATTATCAATTCTCTATATGCTGTGAACAACTGAAGTACAACGCTTAATATTTCGACCATAAACGCAAAACTAACCATAAGAATTGTAAAACCGTATAACTTGTTGAAATGGTGTATGGTTGCTGATATTTTATGATGTGTACTAATACACGTCATTATACAAGATTCATATGTTGGCATTAATTTTATAGGTTCATCCGTATCCAAAAAGTCAAATTTACATTTATGTAATTTCTTGATGAGAGAATTCAAACTCTTCATTAGTCGACGAATGCGATGCAATATTTTCATAGCAAGTATTAATTCTACTAGTAGATGATAATAGATTAAACTTCCGAGAAATAAGTAAACAACTGAATATGTTTGCATATTGAAGTGGTATGCAGAATATATATACAAAGCATAAGCCAAATGCATTAAGATGAATCGAAAATATGCTTTTCCATGATGCTGAATTTGATTTCTTTTCAAGGTTTTGTCGATTTCATCCATTAAGTTCTCGGTGTCAATATAGATCGAAGGATATAAAACATTTTTGATTGTTACAGAAGCTGTTATAATTAATACTCTAATTAATATAATAAACCCTGCGAAAACACACCATGCTTTACTAATAACATCACACTTTTTATCGCTAACATTAATTAGTGGATAAATTGCAATTGCAAAGAAAAATAGGGCACGTAGAAAAGATAAATACTTATATGCAATAGGATAATTTCTAAATAAATTGTTACTTGGAATTATTCCTAAAATGCCCCAAAAAGATATTAATAAGTCAATTGTCATATTAAATACCAGAGTAGTCAGGTACTTTTAATAATTTGTTAGATGATATACTTTTTATGCTTTTGAAAACTTACTTTGCTTACTGAAAACATTTTATTTATTTTATGTTTCATATAGCAATATATTATTCATATTGACTATTCATTTATTATACTATTATTTACCCTGACAGGCATTGTAAAACTGTAGAAACTAGTTTTTATTCTCACGCATTTCTAGGTTTAATGTAAATAAACTTAGTTTTAAGAATGGTATTATATTAATTCAAAAATAATTAATAGAACAATAAAATTCAAGTTATGCCAACATCATATAATTTCAATTGCAAAAGAAATATACGTTGTATTAATAAGTACGAAATACATTAAAATATTAACCAAAAAATGTATATATTATTATAGAAAATTTGTGGATTTTATAAATAAATATTAATTTTGTACATATTATGTGTGGCATTTATTATTATTACGGCTTTCCAATCCTGCAGATTATTGCCAGTCTATTTGGTTTTAGAATTTTTTTACACATTCTTTGATAAAATTTCACTATAACACTTACTTTTTGTCACTTGGTATAACGTGTTCGGCATGTTGCCTTCTTCAGTATTATAATATTTTGTGATCTATATTGTTACCTGTGTGTGAATATTTAATTAAGTGGTTAGCAAAGGGATAATAATAAGTTTGGGGATCTTTGAGAGCGCGCATGTGTTTTTTGTACCTAATTTAAAATTTTCTGTTGGTTTTTCCTATGTAAATGGATGGACAAGAGTTGCAAGTTAATTTGTAGATACCGCTAGATTTGTGGATGTTGAGAGAGTTTAATAGATTATTGAGTTTCTGAAATATCTTGTTGTTTGTCCTGTATGCAATTTTAAAGTTTAATTTTCTAAATATTTTTGTAATCTTATAAATGTTGTTGTCAGTGTAGGTAAATGTAAAGTACTTTGCGCCTTGGGACAGTTGCGAGATTTTTTGGGTTTTGATTCTGTGTTTTATTGTGTTGTATATTTTGACTATTTCCTTTGTATTGTATCTGTTTTCTATTGCTATGTTCTTGATTTTATTGAATTCTAAATTATGTTGTTCTATTGTAAGAGGTGTGTTATAAAGACGATGGAATGTAAATCTGAAGTAGATCATTTTATTATATTTTGAGTGGTTTGAGCTATTGTGGGTTACTATGTTTTTATCTGTTGATTTTCTGTATATATTGATATTAATATTATTGTTGTGGATTTTTATTGTAAGGTCTAGATAATATATTGTGTTAGTGGGATTAATTTCTACTGTAAATTGTAAGTTTGGGTGTATGTTGTAATTTCTTTGCCTGCCGGGCGCTCCACGTGGGAGCGCGAAAGAAATATCGGCAAACTGCCAGTGTCACCACGTTGGTGTCGCGCGCTTAAAGTTTTCTAATCACCATATTGGTGTAGCGTAAAATGATAATTTCGCTCAGTCCTCGACTTCAGTATTGTTTGAGACCTGTTACTGTTGGGTCAGGTGTCCCAACAACAACAACCTTTTCAGTCGGTGGACCAGTTCTTGTGTCCTTTTATCATGGCAGACGAAATAGACAACATAATAATTTCTAATATATAAAATATATAAAGCAAACAAATTTTGCATTTATTTACGTATGTATTTCTACGAAAATTTATGAAAGTAAAGGAATAGGCTTCAGAACTCATAAGAACTAGCGGCGAGTTTTACGTTACAATTTATAATTTCGCGATAATGTCAAGAACGCCCGGCGCCAGGCCAAAAAGGCCGAGTCAGTGCTGCCGGCGCAAAACGAGTGAATTTTGATGAAACACTCGGACGGCATAGTGTTAATAATGTTTTGGATGTTGGTTTTGTTAAGTTGAGGGTTATTTTCTAAGATGCAAAGGATGTCGTCTACGTGTCTAATATATGTTATTACTATGAATTGTGTGTTTAAATGTTAATAATGGATTCTTCGTAGTGTTGCAAAAATATTTCAGAACTTAATGAACCTACTCGACCTTCCATACAATTCTTAATTCTCTATCATATAATCCTCAAAGTACTCATTCCTGGCAAAGAAAACAGCCGATCATCCTAATCCAATCTTACCAATTAACAGATCATATAAAAACAGATAAAGTTTTAAATAAACATTATAGTAAACCGAATACGTTTTACAAATCAATATTAAGTAAGTGTTATGGTGAAATTTCATTAACATAATAAATATTAAACACTTCGTGACTGCACTCAATAAAACGTTCATAACATTGTTTATTAAATACCTCGGGCTTACGAGTCTACAATTAAAATCAGCACTGCGAGGTCTACATCCTTCCGAACAAAACCGGTGTAACTACCTGACGGCCAGTGGTGAGAAGTCGAGTACTGTGTCGATTTACAAAAATATTATGAATGATTATATTAAAAAGAAACTGTCTCGGGAATAAGTACGCTGCCGAGTGCTAACGAGTGAATAGGCGGCGGGTTTGCAAGAAGTAAGGTTTCCGTCTATGATTGGCATGGTTGCAGTACGCTCACAATATTACAGCCACCCCTACATATAACATAGACGAACAAAAAAGTCAAGAATGATGACTATACAGAACATTGCTCGCCGGTTGCAGTCGCATAAAACAAGTAACAATCGAGTTGCAATTATTCGATTAAAAAAATTCTATCTCCAAAACGAAATCCGTCAAGAAAATTGGAATACTAGTGTGGTATTAAGCAACTCATACTTAATCTAGTGAACATACTTTTATTTCATTCTAAATGTATATTTGTTTACAATATGTGTTTGTATCAGCATCTGCACTTTTTCACAAAAATGCACTTTAATAATTTATAAGTTTGGAACCAATAAAGATAAACAAATTACGTTTTTACACATTTTTTCACTATCTATTCACAAATTGACATTAAAGGGAGCTAAGTAATCTAATAATAATCACGAAAGTTATGGGACAATATATCAAATAACAACAATTACGAAATGTGGTCAGACACTAAAATAAGAATTAAAAAAAAAAACGATTGACGACACAAATATTTGGAGAAAACCGTTTTTTTTTAGAAAATCTTGATTAATTAAGTGCCCTTGTGCCATCTCGCTCGATAATTTGCTGTTTTACAGTGTTATTTCTCTGTTCCTGAAAATAGTTACTGTGCATGCTTAACTACGAATTTTAGTATAAAAACTTCTTGAAACATATGATATTGAATATAATCTTATCAATCTTATTTGATTCTATATGCTTATTTTGAACGCACAGCGCGGACTACTCTATATGTATATGGAAAAGGATTTAAATTATATTTTATTTCCAGAATTATTTCCAGAAAATCGTAAATATTGCAGCAATATTAACACTATAGAAGTTCGCAGCCAAAAATTCTGGTATATGCACTACAACACATTGGGTTAAATATCCTAAATTTGTTCTCCATTTGTCTGAAGTACATTCGAACAGTATATAATAATACCTAATAATAATTACAAAATTGCTAATGATCAAATGCAAATGCAACCGAATTTTGGTCGAACAATAAAATCAAAATTTACAAAAATACGATCGACAATTTGAAAATTTTGAGAAAACCGTTTATTAAAACATCATGGTTAATCGAGTGCCGTTAATGCCATCTCGATCGGAAATTTGTTGCTCTACAGTGTAATCTAGAAACGAAATGTTCGGTGTATTTTTTGTCCATAATTTTGGCCAATTTCAATGAGAGAAAATTTGCGTAGCTAATATATGAATACACATGCAAAGACATTAACAACTTATTATCATGATTTTAGGATGTTCCTTCGTAGCCTGCCGTGACGCCTAGGGTTAGTAGACATTGGTTTCAAAACATATATATATATATATATATATATCAGCATGTTTAGTACATTTTCTCGTACATAAAATAAAAACTAATCAAGTCAATACGGAGGTCAATACTCAGATTCTTTGAATTTAGAGTATTATTTACTTTTTCTGTTACAGTTATTGTTAAGTCTTAGTCTCATCTACAAATAGTATCTATAAAAGGCTATTTTGAGGTGTTTTTAGCTTTTTAAAATTTACTCTAGACAATCTATTGATGCAATAACTATCAGAAGGCTTGACTTGACAATCTCATTATGCAAATTTGTTTGTGACACAGGCGTGGGAATCTTAGATTATCTAATATTAATTTAGCCAGCAATTCACTGTCTAGAGTAATTATTTCTCGGATACGTAAAGCTTATTTTAATATTTTACAACTGACTATAGCAGCGACAACAATGCATATATTTGAGAGACACATGGTCATCACAGTTGGCAGAGCACCAGTTAAGGGTGCGGTGCGAAATTGAAGATGTACTCTAATTTTCACTGAAAGTGAACGTTGCATTTACACATGTAATTTTAACCCTCGCACTCGAGCGGACCCGATCCGGAGCCCGGCCGATTCAAAGTGCTAACTCGAGCGACTCCGCTGCGGCACCCGAATGTTTTAAAACTTAGAATCGAACTACACTGCTATAACGCTATGGTGTTTTTTAACTGGGTCTCTTTATTTATAATATGCGATAAGATGGTTTTCTCTGAAATACTTTCGTAGACTAGGCTCTGTTTATATTGTAGCAAATATAAGATTAGTTAGTCTCAACGTAGCATTTGCTTGAAACAGTCTTGGCAGTAAATATAGTATCTAAAAATTGTATGGGGACAATGTCGTTGGCCAATTTGCAAGATTATTGGTCGAAGAATGTTGTAAGTTATATTCCTTTCTATTCGGATACATTTACTAGAGATAGATTTAGCCAAATCTTCTGGATGCTTCACCTGGAAACTATTCCAACACGTAACACCAATCCACGAACGCACCTACAACGCGTAAGCTGCTTTTTGGACTATGTCACCTCGAAGTTTTTGGATTATTTTATCTTGGGCGAGCATATATGTGTGGATGAGTCCACTATAAAATTTAAGGGTCTTCATAACTTACAATCCGAAGAAACCCACAAAATGGGGTATTAGAGTTTATGCTTTAGCTGACTCAAAGACTGGCTACATTTGTTTCATTTTGCCATATTACGGGTCACTCACCACAGAGCTCTTGGTCAGACCCGATTTACCAGTGTCATCAAGAATTCCAATACACTTATATCAAATGTTGGAAAAAATTCCAGGTGCTCAAGGGCACCATATGTATACTGCACATTTCACAAAAATTCATTTTGAGAACTTATAACTTCGAAAAGATAAACAAATAACGTTTTCACTCATTTCTTCGGCATTTATTTATAAATTCTTGTTGAAAACAACTAAATGATCCAACAATAATTACGGATGTTATGGGACAATATATCAAATTGCAACCAAAATTTGGCCAAATACTAAAATTAAAATAAAAAAAAAAACGATCGACAATTCGAAAATTTTGAGTAACCCGTTTTCTTTAAAAAATTGTGATTGATCGAATGCAGTTAATGCCATCTCAATCGGACAATTTTCTGTTCCACAGTTTGTTTTGCAATTACTTGTAATGTGTGGCGAAATCTGGCCAAAATCGTCTCGAGTTACTGGTTCGCGCGAGCGAAAAACGCCTCGAGTGCAAAGGGTTAAGATAATGGAAGAGGGATTAATGCATAATTTTCATTCGGTAATGTATTGTGCTTCTCTACAAGTGCCTTGACATTCCCGTAGACTGTACAGATGCATTCCATCCTATTATCGATTTGTAAAGTGTGTTTTGCAGGATATAAGAGTTGAATAAAAAAATATATTGTAGGTGTAAAATAGCGTAATAATCCTCAAAATTGTTTATGATAATATTTTGTGTTGAAACTTTGGTTCGGCATGGTCGGTCTTTTAATGTATAAATTGGAAAAATAACATTTTGTATACTTTTTAATTTGTAGTTTTTATTGATGAGTGAGTACACTTAATGATGTACAATTGCAGCCCACTCTTTATGGGTGTGTAGAGATCTGCTCGTGTGAGGCGGTTCTGATGATGCAGGTGTAAAGAATTTTACTTTGACACATCTGTAGTGATAAGTTGGATTGTTTCGCAATTCTTCGTTGAATGTCACTTTATGTACGCTGCTTCCTTTATACTGTTTAAGGTTTACAGTTATTTTTTTTGCTCTGGATAAAGAATCTCTTTATATGTGATTTCGTTAGATTTCACAATAACCATGTTTTTCCTGCCAATTCTATGTGACGTCAGCCTACAGAAATACTACGATAGCGGTTAAGTCGAAGAACTCGTGACATAATTTCATAATTTATTTGTTTTGTCACATGCATTCATGAGGGTGTCTGTTTACATTGGCAATGATTGGCAATAGCTTTCAATTAGTATAGTGTTTACTAGTGATTGGTTATGTCTTTTGGTTTTGGTTGATTTATAAAGTGAATAACTATCTAATTTAATTTCTTATATTTTCTTGTATAAGTTAGTGTAAATTTTCTGTTTTTTAATTTCTAATATAATATTTTATTTTCATTTCATTTAATATATCAACCGATATATTTTCCTTTCACGAAATGTAGAAAGTTGCTCTATGGCGACATATTGAGAGCAACGTATTTTACCCTCAAGAGAGGCCCTCTATATACACTCAAACTTTGTCTTCATTCCTCAGTGTGGTCCAATAACTTACAAGTAAACGCGTTAGTCATTCTGTAATCCTAGCACTCAAATCTATAGCTGTTAACCTCTGTCCCGGTCACAATCACAATTGTTTCAAATAAATCTTGTTCTCCTAAATTACAACATTATTAAATCCTCTTAGTTGAGGCGACCATGACAAGCCGATTACTTTGAATAAGCCAATTACGTCTCTCGCGTAAACATATTTATTTATTCTTATTTATTTTATTCTTAATTTTTTGCGTCATTCCAATTTATAAAGCCTTCCTAAATAAATTACATACGTGTTGACTACGTTTTTTACCGTATACTCTATTTACTTTATGAACTTTTCTTAAGGTATATTCCATATCTAAATTATAGGTGTAGAAGAAACCTGTAAGTCAATTTATATTTGTTCTTAAGTCTTTTAGTTTGTATCGTACAGAGTGCAAAGCTTTTATATGCAAATTATAATTGAACACTAGCGAGTCACCACTAAAGAAAGCACTAAAATGTTATTCTGCCAGAAAAAGTTCCCTCGCAGGAAAATTATTCCAGTTAGACAACCATTCGAAAAAGTAGAAATTAATGTTATTCAACCATTTCGACTGACTTGATCTGGTTGGCATGAGATACAATCGTATGGACACAGTACAATGAGCACATTAGACTTAGAGAAATTGAGGCGGTGAAAAATACAATTCATTGGCCCTGCACCACCATAGCAACGTAGACAGATGTATCTTAGAAAGCGCTGCTCCTGACTTTGTCAAACGATTCTTCAAGCGCCGTACTTCTATTATTTTGGCTCCAGTGCCACAAAGCAAAGACGTTTTTGTAACCTTTTGTAACCAGCCGTGTCTTTATCAATGGTAACAAAACAGTGCGGTTAAAAACGTCTATTGAACGTCTAAAAAAATTATTGAAACTAATTACTACACCCCATAAAAAATCCACTTATTTAATAGTATGCAATATTGTTTTCTATCTGTTTGAAAGAGCCATATTCTGCATTACTGTCATCCCCACAACATTTAATTTTATTATTTATTTAGATTTTTATCAAATATTATTAATGGTAACACATGTACCTTTAACATTAAGCATGATTGCTGATGCAATCATTTTGCAAACTTGTTATAAAGAAACGCTAGAATCTTAAAATAAACATTTGCAAATTTATATGTTTTTTGAACATAAATAATTTATCTGGCACTTCCACCATATATCGCGGGTTGAAAAATACACGCTTTGAGGGATTTGATTGTAGATTAACAATTACCGTAACTGATTAAGGTTAGTAAACATTGAATCCAAAACATAATTTTAAAACTCACTAAGTAAATACATAAGTCGGCAATAAAAAATGGTCGGAGGCACTTGAATGACGAAATTAGCGAAGATGATTTGCAAACTACTTTACTGATAAGGTAAACCAAGTTGACTATACGTATTGAATTAATTATCAATTGAATTAATTAATTAATCAGAGGTTTATAAACTGGTCGCCAACGATTTTTCTTTGTAGGGACCTCCAGTACATTTATCATAACGCCTAACATCAATACAATGAAAATTTATAAAATTTCTAAGCATTGCTTTTCTGTTCATCTAAAAAAGTACAATGTGCTTGATGTGTTAGGGTCATAGACAAAATTAATCTCACCTATGACTATTATTTACGAAGAACCACTTTGAGAAGACTAGCTTTTCTTAGACTTGAGAAAGCATATCTCGGTTTTATTATTACAGATATTTTACATACAGATTACATACAGATAATTTACTGTGCATGACATTATTTTTATTTGACGTGAGTTATCGTGCCGTTTGAAATAAGACATTCTACTAAACTTGCCGGCGATGCAGAAAATTGTATAAGAACAATTACATAAGTAGTTATTAAATTAACGAATGTAAATAACATTGAATAATCCACGGTAAAGAATCCTGCTGCACTAAACTGCGGGCAACGAGCTGAAGCTTGTTGTGCCAAAATAAATAGATTTCCTCTCAAGTTTTGCACACTTGCATATCGAGGTAACATTTTATATGCAAGTGTCATTGCCTTTTTTCCTTCATTTGAAATTTGTTCGCACTTGGTTGCAATGAGAACACCTTGGGCCTACAAATAAACAGAATTAAACAATGATCTAATCAATTACTTATTTTTGTATTACGGAATAGAATAATGTAATTATGATCACAAATATTAAATGACTTGTAGTCAATTCATCATATGCATTTAATATTGAATTTATCATTTTCAAAATATTGAAGACGATATTTAATATAGACATGAGAATTTGCCAGCCATAAATATCATTAAACAAATCACAAATGTCACAAAGAATATTGTGAAGATTTATAAGTGTATCAGTAAATTGCTTTGGGTTTAATGTACCTATTTTGAAAAAAGCATAAGTTTCTTGTATGTTATTAAATAATACAAATCTGGCCAACAAATGTGACAATAGTAAGTATTCGGTATATACAATTACCGTACCGTAGTACATTTGAATTATCTCAATTATTCTATAGCGATATTCCAACAATTTATTTCCATACATCCAAGAATATATGTGAAATGCCATTAGAAGGATTAGGATGAAATTTAAAAGCGCAAATGTTTTCATCACATGTTGCAATTTTACTTCTTTTTGGGTTAATTTATCAACCATATTAAATAATTTAAAAATTTCTATAATTAATTCAAAATTCCAATGCACTGCACCAATTATAGTCATGATATTAGAAAAAGTCATTGTCGTTATCAATATACCATCCATAAAGATACCACTGCTATTTGTTTCTTGAAATTGAAAAATAATTGAATAAACAAACAACCCAATAAGCATAACACTAATTGCATAGACAAATATAGATTGCTTATAAAACTTTTTGTTTTTGTACATTGGTAAAATACATAGCACGGCATTCCATTGCAAAACAAAACGAAGATTTTCCGCGACATACATGGTCACTAAACCTCGGTCGACTGTCTATTATTAATTTGATGCTCACTTGTTTGTATATAGTCAATTTTTTTTCTGTTATGTACCCTTTCTAAAATAAATAAATTCTTTTTATTATCGAAGTAATGCAATGCAATGAAAGTAAAAAGTGATTTTCTCAACAGCAGTAGTATATTTGAGCGGGTTCTGGATACAGTTTGAGGATCGGAATGCGGTGGGTGGAGCTAAGTGGTGGTGTGGGCGTGACGAAATGGA
>JAODIE010022621.1:0-17681 GCA_027575565.1 Diploeciton nevermanni
AGAAGGCAACATGCCGAAAACGTTTTACCAATCAATTTTAAGTAAGTGTTATAGTGCAAATTTTCAACAATATAAAACTGCTATTTATTACGTTTTGATGTAGTAAATATTTTTTGTTAAAGATTAATCGCAACCATAAATATGGGCTCATCTAGCTCATCGGGGGGAACAGTAGCATGCGTACATGGGCCTGATTATTCAAAGTGCGTAACCCAATGTGCAATGAGCTGTATCGTGTCGTTGTTGCAATGTGTAAATTGAGTGGAATCTCTCGGGTACGCACAATCCGGCCCCCTCATTTAACACGACAATATATACCCCGTTCCAAGAGCGCAACCCCGACCGCGAAGCGTTCAGTTATTAAAACGTTTCCCGTCGACAAGGTGCGTTTATGTGTATCAATTTATATTCAATGTTATGCATCAGAATTGATAGCGATATATATTAGCGGTTCAATTTCTACATCTAGGTGAATTAATTTAGGTTAGGTTGTTACTAGAGATTTCTAAAAATCCAGAGCAATTTCTATTTGTTATTAATTGTTAAATCTTGCAGTTCTTGTAAAAATTTAAAAAATCTTGTCTAAAACAAATAAACTGCTTGTGTTATTATCAGACAATGCATGTCGAAATGGATCATATCGTTCCGAATGAAAGGAAGAACAAACTAGTTTGGCAGACAAACTTATTTGGCACGCCGCGAGGGGCTGAGCGTAACCCAGACATGAAGCTACACTAAATGTGCAATGAAACCAATGAGACCTTTTCAAACCTGGGGTGCATTTGTACACACTTGAATAATTCATGGGTTGAAGAACAACATCTGTTCCCTATGACTTCTGCCTTTACTCTGTGAGTATCGACCTCAATTGATGCGTCTCTATTAGCACTTGTTAGTTTGCACTTTTTCAGTCTTCTTTAATCTTTCATTTTTTAAATTTTTTTAATATTAAACTAAAAAATTAAAAAGTATAATCTTTTTTCAACCCTCTCTAAGTTCCAAGGTCTAATGTTCCTTTCATCATACTTTCCAACTCGGTTGAGACTTAAACTAGTCCGTGCGTAAACTAACTTTGACGTTTAGTGAAATGAAAGGATTGTCGACAATCCCAACCACGTCGACCGAGTGGAAAACCTAGTGTTCACCTCAGCATTAGCAAATCCTTTGATCCTGACGCTTTATGACGCGAGTACACGCGTCAAATTATCATTTCCATTATATAATTACCGATGCTCATATAATACAACCCCTCTATTCTTGGAAAGATCTCTAAATGGTCGCATTTGTGTCTGCACAATGCGCAAGACAACCCACCCTTCTATGCGTCGCCAGCAATTTCAAACCGTCACAACAAAATCTTGTAATAACGGGTCTTTAAACTACAATCCGAAAATTGCTACTTTCCGCGCACCCCTGCCTATGAAATTTGCATATCAATTTAGAACCCAAGATCAAAATGGCGCTGGGTCAGGAACCTAAGTAACGCCAAATAGTTCTCACTCTTTTGCTCAGATTGTGTAAATGTATGCAGTATTTTGTTATGTAAATAAAAAAATATTATTGTCCTTAAGGCAGTAGTTAATAGTGGCAGTAGCTTGTTTACAGTTGACCGCATAAACCGCCTCCTATCAAGCAAATAGGCAAACAAAATAATAAAATAAACACAAGGGAGCCGGACAGTTCCTATGCACGCATTGAACGCTGGCGTCATGCAAATCCAAACGGATTTCGAATAAACAACTGCATATTCCACGAAGTCACCAGCTCAATTATTATTTAGCGATTGTTTATACAACTCGACACATCAAATAGTCTGCTCTAAATCATGAATAATGTATGCGGTGGTTTACGGCGGAGTTTTATAATATTTCGTGTAAATCAAGCACACGCGGGTTAAATCAAAATTTACTTAAGATTGCTTCTGATTAAACGGCAACGAATACGGTTCAAGTCACGAAATGTTATTTTGTTGGTATTGTCACTGTTGTCATTGGTATAGTTGGGTGTAAGATGAGTGTTTAAAGTATAGTTTGTAGCATTATTTATTTTTATTTACGACAATTTTATCGTTGTTTGCATGCATTGAGCATAATGATATCGGCCATTGTTGGATTTTATTGGTAATAATAGCAATCTAGTATTTTCCAACTTTTTCCCTAAAAAGATTTTCATAGCAAATTAAATAGAATATTAGGTATTTAAAAGATTAGGTAAATATTGCAAACCTCAAGTTTTCAATTATAAGTAATCAATGTCAATGTCGATAAGTAATCAATATTGATTTTAGGTATACTTGTACAACAAAATCAATGATCATCTATTACTGCAGTGCAATTGAATTCTGTCTATTTGGACATATGCGTTTGCACAACTCTAACCACTTCGAGTCAGATTAAATCTGATATTTGCCGAGCGCACATTTGAGAAATGAAGAAGGAAGCCGTAGAAAAATCGGCATTCTCGTGCTGGTAAACAATCACACGTTGTTTAGATTAAATGTGATTTACAATCCGTGGAGCAATTCATCATGTTGACATCGATATCAGCAATCCCTGGTTAGGCCCGCGGAGCCTTTTCATCGTGAGCCGCTATCAGTCCGCAACCCGCAAATACTTCTCGGGCGTCTGGCATACGTAATCCATCTGTATACAACCGCCATCATCCTCGGGTCCGCTTCAATGCACCTCAATCTTTTTGCTTTTCACGCTGATAACAAACAAGGTTCTCGGCTTAAAGTATGCAGCCGGAAAAATTACCATCATATAATAACTATAGGTAGCTTTGCAAAGATTTTTCCAAAAATTGAACTACGTCATTGTTGTGTGTTGGAAATATTGAAACAGATCACAACGGAAATCATTCAATAGCATTCAACAAAATCTCTTGATATTTAATATCAAATAGATTATTCAGTGGTATGACACAAGTAGAATCAAAGTCGGAGCTATTGATCTACAGCGGGAAAAACGAAGTGCTTTTTGAAAGTTAATCCTTTGCGCAACTGATAATATTTATTGTCGTGATTAATCGATCTGGTTTGATATAAATATCAATATTTTAGCACATACAGCAATTGTAATTAAATTGTATTCCCTCTAATCTGTCGTTTTTAGTTCAATAATCGTTTTTTTTTTTTTTTTTTTGAAAAACAATTTAATTAGTAGTTATATCAATTTTCTACCCGTGTCCTTTCTGTGAGCGGAAATAGGAAAGCGGCGACACGTGTCGATTAAAATCGCCCCTTCGGGGTAAATTGGAACAAAAATGTTTTTGTAGTGACTTACTATTTTGTTCCGGTGTGGGTTCTCGATTAGGTTGTTGGGTCATAGGTGAAAGATATCGAGGTGCTCCATGTAAAATTGGCGAACCCCACAAACTTCTGCAGTAAGACGCAAAGCCAACCGCGGGGAATTGCAAGGGTGATATTTGATCCAAACCAATTCCTGTGGAATAAAATGACCTGATTATTACTGCAATCAGATACAATTAAAATCAATACACTTTAATTGATGCATTCATGATTGTTTATGTAGTTGAGTAGACATTGTGTTTGTCTTGTAGCCGGTTATGGTTCTGGTCAGAATACTAGCGTGCGACGTCGCCGGATCGGAAGTGACGAATTAATGCGAGCAATTGACGCGATTTTGTCTTGTTAGACCCGACGTCGGCCAGGACAACGTAATGTCCGTTGAGGCGCCACTGATTGCTCTCCAGTCGCCGGATTGCAATAAACAATCGACCGTTTCCTTTCGTACTAGCGCCACAATTGCTTCCTAAATAATTTAGATGCACACGCACGCAATATCACTATATTAACCAGAATTAAGACCAGAAAATGTCTCTGTAACCTACTGAAATTGTGGAAGAGTAACAAAGTGTATTGGGAGATGAATAAGCTTCCCAATAATAAAATTAGGTTTTGTTTCAAATGAGATTCTCAAACGTCTCAAACATTCTGAGAAGTGTTGATGAATGTTGAAGAATGTGGAGTTCATCACCAAGAGTTGCAATTCATTTGAGGTAAAGACATATGAAAGAACGTGCAGACCGCATTGAATAATTAAATCGACATTAAGGTCAATTATCGAGTGTGCCGCTGAGAGACTGCTCTTTGTTCTAATAAAACCCAATTCCGGGATTATTATCCGTATGCGCACCGCCAAAGAACGATCCATTACGATCCATGTGCGCGGCCAATTTTTGGTGTAATTATGAGTAATGACATTTCGTACTTTATTTCAATTAGTGTTGCTTTCTTGAATGCGCGTGTGATTCTATCAAGTCATCTTGTTAACTTGCTAAATTGTTAGTTTACTAGATTTTTTTAAGTCTGCATAAGTGCAACATATTTTTTTCAATTCACCCTATTGAAATATTTATCTCAATAGTTAATACAAGATCTTAGTTTTATAATCTAGTTTTGCTACGAAATAACTGTTTTTAATTGTTTTCAATCAGATTTTCTCACTGTAAATATTTGTGGCTTTGAAATAAAATCTCATAAGTTAAATTGTTTTTTGCAGCAAATGTAAATTATTGCCACCATCCGGCAGCTTTAGAACAATGACAGTGCAACATGTGCATTAGCATGTGTTCCAAGTGTGCATCATTCAACTGCTCCCAATGATAATTGAAGAATACAGAAGGAATCAGTAGTTACACGCACTCTCGCGAGATGTTTTTCTTCTGCTCGGATCATCTTACAAGCTCGTTCATCAAATGCTGTGAGAAGGAAGCTTGCAGTGCAAAAAAACTATACGCAATGAACGCACTAGCGCACACCCTTGACGCATTTCCCATTCGCTATCACTTCAATAATTACATGTGTTGCAACAGATCATAAATGTCTCTTCTCCTACGTCATTCCGGATACTTTTTCTGAGATATTAATGATGCTTAATAGACGCAATATTTGTTCTTATATGAGAACAACCCTGAAGTCAGTGAGCCACACAAGTGGATAGATTTTTTTTCTGGTTCTTATAAAGACAACTTCCGTTTCTAATGGATATTATTGTAAATTATAAATGAAGCCAAAATTATTTTCCCAACATAATCTCATCGATTCATCCGAGCACGAGACGAGCACTTGTGACAGAAATCCGTAGAGCAAACCACCTTGCTTGTCCTAGTCTTAGAACTAAGCGGATTTTACACGTTTTGCTTCAGAATCCAGATACCTAATTATGTCAACAGATTATTTTCCTTGAAAAATTATTTATTAGAGCATCTGCAGAGTATACCAAAATCAACTAAATCCGACATTTAGATTTTATATTTTCAATTGGAAAATTGTATGATTACGCTGGATTATCCTGGGAGTGGAATAAAATTAATCTGCACAAGCTGGAGCATTTGTTGAGCGCAAATGAACGGTAAATGAATGCGGGGCAAAAAAGGGACGAAGCTTTGTACGCTTTTAAACCTGTACGCCAGTGGCAAGAGCAATTCCAGCGCTACAGAAATAATTTGATTTCTATGTTGAATTCTGTTTGATGTGAGGAGCAAAGAGTGTTTGATTGCATTTTGTTATCCGTAG
Organism: Diploeciton nevermanni; assembly: GCA_027575565.1. Taxonomy (NCBI): domain Eukaryota; kingdom Metazoa; phylum Arthropoda; class Insecta; order Coleoptera; family Staphylinidae; genus Diploeciton; species Diploeciton nevermanni. The sequence continues at coordinate 5,540 of JAODIE010022621.1, forward strand.
ACTGGCTACGATCCTGCTATACTGAGTGTTAATTAATAAAATTGGAATTGACAAAAAAATAATTAGTTTTGTGCAAGAGACATGACAGGTTAAATGTGCAAAATTGGAAACCGAAGCAACAGAAAACTAAAACAGTAAAAATAAATTTGTTGTAGTAATTTCTTTTCATATAGTTGACTGACAGTTAATTTTATTTGACCAATCAGGTATCTAATCTAGAGATCATACCATAAATCAAATCATTGATTAATGATACGCTTTATCAGTTAATACTATGATTGATGTATTGATTTAAGTTTAGTTGTTTTAGTTATTTTTAATTTGTTTACCTTGTCTGTTTGGTGTGACAATGGTGAATGCGCTGCTACCCGCCGGACTAGATGATTCCGTATCACCATTCGTTGGACTACGCGTCGCATCACGAATCGCCGCACCACTACTAAAGTCTAATGGCATCAAGGTATGCCCCAATTCCATCGCCATTGTCTATATCTAAAAAAGCGAGTTTTCAACAATTCACTCCTGCAATGTATCTCGAACTAAACGCTCATCAAATCGCACTAATGTTCATCTCTTATTTCCAACTACACCAATCTTTGTCACGAAGCAACAGTGAACTCTGCTCGCTGTAACTGTTTGTTGTTACCTGCCGTCGAGGAGTCAACCCTCTGCGGCCGTTGCTGCGGAGCGCGCGTCCAGATGGAAACTATGCACGCAGCAGGACGACTGTTGTAACAGCGAGGCGCGCGACGCGTGTTATCCAGAAATGATATCGACTTACGCCTGCCCACATTCCAAGCGATTCTCGTCCGTATGTGACATACGCGTACGGTATCGTGGGTGGGATTCCTGCTAGCAGGAGCGAAAGGGACGCCTACTACACAATGTACTGGCGCCCGAACACCAAGTTTAATGCGAGCATATCTCGGCCGCGAGGCAGATAGATACTATATGTCGCGAGACGAGCGCACGACAAGATAGCGATAATCTTGCTTGTTTGCACAAGCTTTTACAAAGCTCCATACCTCCTTACTTACTTACTTACTTATTTTATACCAAATCCATACCAGAATAACTTTTCGAGGAAAACTTTTATTCTGCGTTTATGTCATTTTATGAGATTGTTAATAGATTAAATTGTTTTAAATTTGTGTACTGGTTTCAAGTGATAAAAGGGGTTGTTGCAGACACTGTTGCAGGAAAAGTGGGGTCGAGCAAGTTGACTGTATTGTGCTGGATTGGCTGTAACGATTTCCATCCCTCGTCGCGCGCTGGGGAGCATGCATGCATCGACCGGAGGCACTTGCCGCACACCATTTGCGGCGCGGACGCAATGAGGCGCACTTGTCGCGCAAACTACCTCGCCGTCATTTCGGCGGCGGCGTGATCGTTGACGCCGACAAAGCGTACGTTTGTTTTCCCAAAATGCTTGCAAACGGTTTAAAACACGCTACTCGCAAGACAAAAAGACTAGAACGGAAATCAAGGATTTGATTATTTTTCTATTGAAGAAAGAGTCTTGGATCAATAGAATCAAATGTGCGTTATAGAAAACAAAAAAATTGCTTGTAGTCAAAGAATCTATTGTTTTATCTTAACTTGAATTAGATTCTTCTTTTCTTACTTCTTTAATTTGTGATTTTAATCTTCGGCAATAAAAATGTGATTCAATAAATGGGTTGTTTGGTCGAAATTAATGTCAGATACACTGTCTACTCAAATTTCTAGAAAGAAACAACATGCTGAAGGCATGCGATTGAAATCAATCGATAGGATTTTAAATTTTGCCTAGCTTTTTGTTTAGCAAAAATGTAAATATAAAATTTAGAAAATAAAATTGTTAGTGCCTTAACTACGTTATGTTTTCTTTTTTTTTGCTAAAAATAAAATAAATTTTTTTTTTTGTTTTAAAATAATAATCTAAATTTATATAAATAAAATGAAAATCCCAACCAGGATTAATTTGAAATATCCCACTCAGCCTGCTACGATTAGAATAAAACAACAGACATCTTTCGATCCCGTAAACAATCATCATTGTTTCCTTCAGAAGTAAGAAGCAAGACGATAATCCTCGCCGCAACACTGTAGCGACTCTCGACATGCGGGAGCGATTGTCGTGAATCAGCATTGTAATCCTGTGGGAAGCGACACCAGTTCAACGAGTGCCGCTCGCAACCGCGGCGTGCACGCCGCCGCCAACTTCGCGCGGGTGTTTTTGCGCCGCCGTCCCTCATGGCGTCATCCCTTCCATTCTTTGTGCCGCCGACACCCGTTGTCGTCCTAATTGTTGTCTTTAATCCCTATTATTGTCTCGCGCCGTGGCAAAATAGCAGCGCGTGCGCATGCAAATGTATTTTTCTTCATAAACTGTCATAAACGTCATCATTAATAGTTGAAATTCATGCGTAATGCACGCTCGAGTTGTGTTTGATGCACAGGGATGGAGATTATGGTTTTGTTTAATGTACATACACTTAGATCCAATGTGTTACAATTGGCGGCATTTTATTTACGCATAAAAAACAACTTAGTGTAGTAGAGTATTTGTGAATGGTACATGAATCAATATTTACGATTTGAGGTGATTAGGAAAAGTAAATCCGAAGGATTTGCCATGTTTAGTAGTGCATTCTATAATCAATTTTGCATTCTCACAGCCATCAGATCCATTCCCGATTTTCTTCTCGCAAAGATTAAGCACCTGCTTCATTTTTTCAATTTTCTCTGCATTACCTTCCAAACCTGGCGTAAATAATTCAATGGCACCTTCTTTGTGCAACTGGCCATTCTGCATTACTTTTCCAGTGTTTAATAAGCACTGCAACATGCACAAACCTTCATGAGAAGCTGGAAATTTGTGCGCTTTGAGAGCATCAATGTCTGCATCAGTGGCGCCTTCTTGTTTCTTACAGTCTTGCACTATTAACATGGCTGCTTCTTTGAAAGTATCTTGTGATACCTTATGATCTGATGGTATTGATTTTACATTTTCCAGTTGGAAAAACCCAATTGACAATAAAATCAACACTGAAACAATAACAAACTTAATATGTTTATAAACTGAACGATCATTGATTTACCAAACTTCATATTAATACTCGAGAGATGATTGAAGATTTATAGAATTGAATCTAATAATTTCTAACTAAAGCAGCAGGTTTATATACATACTTCTGTTTCCGGTAAGCAAAGCAAACATTTTGATTTCAATTTGTAGATAACTTTAATTGCAAATCCGGTGTATTTTTACAAATGTCTATTATAGTTACACTAATGAGTGTTATGTTGACATATCTGCTGACCTAAAATCTGACATTAATGTAAAAGAAAAATTGTTAGTCCTCTAATTACATTGTCTTTATGGTGTCAAATCAAGCAATATTTGTTAACGATCAAACATAACTCATAATAAATGAATTAAATAACGATCAATAATCACAAACAAATATGAGAAACGACTTGTAAAAGCTATCAATTTAACGACTCAATTTCCACATTTCCCCTCATTTCACAGCAGTTCTTTATGCACGCAAGCAGACATGTAATATTGTTACGTTCTCGTTTTTGCCACGTAAACTTTGCTAACTTGTATTTTATTAATGCACTCGATACGATGTCGATAAAATATTATCATGCGGACTTAATTCGATTAAGTTCCATCACGCATTTCACCGTCTTCTGTGCAGCTAAGCACACTAAAGCCAACTAAGGAAGCAAACTCTGAGAACAGTAAATTAAGATTAGACTGAAGATCAGATATCAATAGTGGGTTTAACTTAAAGATTTGTTTGGTAATAAATAGAATGTTTATTTAGATGACAATATTATAATTTATATTTGTGTATAATTAATTTCGCACAGTTTGTACAAGTACCTACATTTGCTCGACTTTCCACCACACGCAATTTTTATGCGCTGTACCTTGCAACCGTATTTATTAATGACATCATCCGAGGTGGGTTTGCATGTTGCGCACATTTTACGTGCCAGCGATTGATAGATAACGCCCGATGATGACCAGGCGAATGAGTGCAACGCAGTATCTGTCGCTCAATTACGGAATCATTTAATTAACTTCGAACTGATTAAATCGTATTACACTCGCCGCCGCCCGTATACCATCGGCAATCGGCTCAGTTGTTCGTCAGGTACTCCCGGCTGCTCCGCTTGACCCGGTAGTAATGCACTTTTCACGCTCCCGAGGGAATCCTCCACGCGCAAATACTGATAGCCTCACCTGTTCCACCCATTTCCACGCATTTTGACCCCCATGTACACACGCAGCAACCACTCCTACAATCAATGTAAATAAAGTTTTTGTCAGCGTCATATATGCATGTTGCGAAATGCGTTTTATTCTCAGGTTCAAAAACCGGCATCATTGTGATTAGATAAAGTCACATTTGTCGGCGGAAATAAATTGATTGGCGCTTGTCATCTAGGAAAATGAGTAAGCTAGAATTAAGCGAATTGTTGATCAATGAGTATTTGTGATTCTGTAAAGCTTTCAAGCGGAAAGAATCTAGAATGTTGTTGAAATCCGTTTATACCTCCACAAATTTGCTCCATCTTGAATTATCCACCTCATTTCACAATCTAGAAAAAGACAAACCTAGTAACTGTTGATTTAAGTAGTTTTCTTTTCTTCTTCGTTAAGTTTCTCTCCAGTGGACTTGTCCAGATCTGTGAAAGCTTTACATTACAACTCAAGCGTTTGCTAGTTGTGCAAACGTATTTTATTTACTGTAGAAAATGTCTCTTAATTCGGACATGCACTAGCACATTTCCAGCTTACAGCAAGTAAACCCTCTCAACTGGTCTCTGGCAACCGCCCTGGAATGAAACATTGCTGAAGCTTTTAATTAAGTATAAGAAGAGTGCTTTTACTAGCTGTTTCTTGTATAGTGCTGGATGACCAGTCTAGCAATATCCAACTAGCTGCACAACAAGTTGAAGGATGCTGTGAATTACCGGAGCGTGGTTGCTATTCACCGTTAGAGCAAAAAATTATAATAAAATGGTTACATTTGCAGATGTGACTAAAGCGACTAGTAGAAAGAAAGAAGGCAAAAAAGGAGGAAGTTTTATTTTATCGCAGGGTTAAAAAATATGACTGAGAGAGTTAATAATAAAGAAGTGGATAATATATGTTTAACTTAGATAGCTATTTTCTTAAGAGATAATAGTAACAAGAGTTTTTTTTTTTAAGTAAGGAAAATAAAAATTGAATCGTTGATTTTTTTGTTTTTAGTATAAACATCTTATCTTCTTATTTTATTATTGACTTTAAAGAGTGCGCATTTCTTATTGCTTAGTTTCCTGAAAATCTGTTTCTTCCTAGAGCATTATAAAGTCAATGATCAGAAAAGTCAATGAAAGACTAATCGAACGAAAGCGCAAGATTGTCTCTACGCGTGGCCGTCGAGAGTTGGGTGGTCAGTCTAGAGAGCAGGATTATGTTGAACTTTCGTCGGTCGTATAAACGACAGTAGTTCGTTAATGCGATGAGGCTTAAATTGCTTTAATCATAATGACTGTCAGTATAATCTCCAGATTGCTCGATTGCGCGTAATTCCAGACGCACAAACCACCCAAGCTAAATGTAGACAACTTCCTCGGTGACCTTAAGTACAACTTAGAAATACTCGATAAAACTTGTCAAAGGAAAATATTGTGAAAGTACTCTAAGTGAAAATATTGTATGCCTCCCTCATTAATTGACAACCAAAGTTAGATTTTAGTGATTCAAGCACCGTTCTTAAGTACTTGGTTAAAATTTATAAAATTAAAATTGATTTGGTGCTGAATGCGCGGATTACTCTTCGTATTTACACTTAAATTGAATCGTATCCGAAAAGATAAAAAGCGAAAATGGAGGATATACCACCGTGGTGGCTGCGGATAGTCATTTGTGAATATAGGAATTGAATGCAGCGACGAAAGAGCGCAAAACGGAGTCATCGTATTGTCGATTTAGCGATCTTTTGCTTTTCATTTGCATTGCAAAGCGTCGACGCCTCCGCCGCCGCCGCAATTCGAATGCTCGACATTGCAATCGCGCGCGCCGCCGCCATATAAAACTTCGGGGCCTGCCTGGAAACGGGGCCCATGGGAGACCGGAATCGGTTTCCGGGTTTAGATTGAGTGAATTTTCCCTACCAAACATACACCCTCAGCGGTACCTGCACACATGCGGTGCAGCCGCAAAAAGGTTCAAGCACCTATGGAAAGCTGGATGCGTGTTTCTGCTTTGTTTAATTTTCTTTGAAGCAAAGAGGAAGAAAATCTTTGGATTGCGTTTCTAACACAAACATTATTATATTTTACTGGTGAGATAGTAGCAACACATTGTTGCTTACTCATAACATGGAACAAAAGAAAATTATATTCATTAATTAATAAAATAACCAAAATCGAATTAGTTTTCTTTAATTTTACTGGATCTGGTATATTCTTATTTAAAATATTAGTGGGAAAACGATGGAAATCATTGAATTGATAAACTGAAGAAACTCTTTGAAAAATAAACTGTAATAACCTTAATTAAAATAATCAAAGAAACAGATGTTCATGTTGATTAAAATTGATATCATACTAGTTTCTCACAATAACTAATTAATTAAAATCAATTTTAAGCTTTAAGCAAAATTACTACAATATAATAATTAATACAAAATTAATTTTAATGAAACCCCTCTAAAATCAAACTTGGTTAATATAAAAATATCTGTTGAAGGTATAACGAACATGCGTTATACCAGCGTTAATTTAATTTAATCCATAATTTTTTAACTTGATGTCAGTTTATTCATTCCATTACACTTTCACTTCTTTTATCTGCAATCAACATCTCGGACAACATTTTACAGCATTGACATAAAAAATGCAATGGACTTGCATCAGTGCGGGTTGCCACTGCTCTTCCAACTCATTAATATTTCAATTAAAAGTCATAATCGTAAATGAATTTATTAATCCTTGTCATCGAGCATTTTGTTTTGATCTCATATAGTTACAGGCAGAGGTATCAGCATGTTCATCAGCCATCACAATGACTGCTTTCAGCTGCCGTTAAATTTAATGCGGGAACTTTTTTCAAATCTGACACTCAACAAAGAAACCATAGGCATGTAGTACTATTGCTGCAAGTATAGTGATCCGCTTCAGCTTCAACTATATTAAAAGCGGCATCAAAAAGTAGTTAACTAATTCAAGCCCGGCCGGAGTGTAAATGTCAATTAAGCGTAATGGTTTTATGCAATCTCTCAACTGTGAGATTCGCACGATCTGCGGCTTGGAAAAGTTCAACTCTTTAACGGAGTTTAACACAACGGAGTGACATCATCCAGATGTTTCTTTCAGTCGCTTCATTTCGTTTAGTGTGGCAATTAGTTACATGATTCATTCAATTGTTTTTGTTTACGTTGACTGCAGGATCTATATAGGGTAATTAAATGAGTGTTCATATCATCTCCAGCATTTTGCAATGGGTATTAATTCAGTTTTGCAGACAACATGATTACAAATTGATCGCCAGCGTGCATTGATTTCAACTTGATCAATGTTGCTGAGCGCTTTGCATTCGCCAATCTATTTTTTATGATGCTATGAGCAAGATGTGTCTGTACGATGTATGCTAATGTGCTAATAATTTGTAGTTTAATGAATTGGATGCTGTGACGCGATGATTTGTTTGTGTTCTCACGCTAATGAATTGTAAAATCACAATTTAACCACTATCAGCGGTAAACAACTGTAATCAAATCTATATTCGTAATCTTTCTATAAATAATGCAAGTGCACTTGCCTGCTTCTAAAAAACTTAGAAATCATAACTCACAACTTTGGTGCTTTTCTGAAAGATAATTTATTGTCTGGGCGGTACAGAAAAAATTGCTTGGGGCTACATAACCTGAAAATCTGTTAGGTTACAATTTTTCTGATATAGTGTCACGATAATCTCTTGTCGAGCGAAACCAGGATAAATGATGCGCATCTGCAATCGGCGGATAAAAATCTCACGCTGTCTGACCTTCTTTATCCTAGTTCCTTCTCAAGCTATTCATAGAAGAGAAGTAGGATAAGAATGCAATCAAACTCTTGATTTTTAAATTTATTTCACTTAATTTAATTTTATCCTCTCATGCCTTTGCTTTGTTTATATTTGGCATAACATTTAATTTGCTAGAAGTACGAGCATTAAGAACATTAAATAAATGTTGCTCTCACCTCTAAAGTGAGATGGAAGAAATAGATCCTTTCTCTCTCTTTGTTCTGCATAGGCACACCTGATGCATTTATCTTTCCGCTTTCTGTTTAGGTTTCTTTACATTTTGAATTCAAATTAAGAGAGCACTGTTTTAAAGTTCCTTTATTTTTTATTTTCTTAACTCGGCAAAATCTACATAAAAGCGTTTGATGTGGCTCATGTCGGGTTGATGCCGATGATACGATGCGATATCCACGCCCGCACGAAAGGATACAATGAGGGTACACCGCGCGCCGGCTGCAAAGCGCGCCCCGTGGCTATGCACATTTACATCGCCGGCTAAAGGGGTTTTAGCAAATAGCGGAGGCGGAGTCGAGATATATTTCCATCTAAGTTTTGTCTTTGTACTTGAAAAATATTTATCCCTCACAATAGCAAGTTTTATGCGTATGGCTTAAAATACATGCGCAACCGCACCCCATTAGCTACCGGGTAATAGTTTTTCTTAAAATTTAATCATTTGCTCATCTGGCAGCGGCTAAAAACACATACCGCCTACTGCACAGTTATCTCAAGTAAAACCCTAGAACATCTAATCCATCTAGAAGGTACAAACACATCTGGACGCGCTTATAAAGTTAGATTTCACATGTGATCATTATGCGACAGTGATGTTTTAGAATTTGATGAAACGAAATGAAAATTTTGATGAGTCAACAACACTCAAGGCACTTTATGGCGTCACGTAGAGAAGTCGAGTGGTCTTTTGCCGGCTGCATAAGACAATAGGACAGGCGCCACGTCAATTGAAGACATAAATGCGTTTTATATAACGCCCGCCGTGCGCGGGCACTCTATTTATCACTTGATTTATTGCAGGGGCGTTAATTCTAATTGATACTTCCCGAGTCGCACCGCAAATGTTTACGTTGTTTACGCTGCGCTGAGAGTGATATCAGACTACATAAAAAGAAACATAATCTAACGAAATCTAAGTCTACTTTTTCCATTGTTTTTCTAAAAGATTCTCAGTTGCAAGTGGAGTGAACCTTACATAAAGCAGTCGTTGGTAACTTAATAAAAGGCCCGGACAAGATTAGAGCTGCTGCCGATTTGTTGGTACATCGAGGAAACTACTGCACTTGAGATAAAAGCCTGATCTTCCTCCACACCTGATCCAACGTGGGCTAGACCAGATGTGCGGAATCTGGACTACTTTTGATGCAATTACTTGTTTTGCACTAGTGTATCTACGAGTACAAGATCAGAACCGACTCTTCCACCTATTCTACTTACCGTTACAAACATTGTAATGACATAATTTTTATTTAATTTTTACTCCTAAAGACAACCCTGGATGTTTGAATGAAGTTGCCTGTTGTTATAAAGTCCAAGCTCACCAAAGTTAACGTTGAACCCTGCTGAACGTAATAAAAATGTCACCATCAGGAAGATACAATAGGCCATTACAAAGATTAAAAACACAAGCGCTGTGATACTAACAGATTTTTGCAGTTTGGGTGGTGAGAAGTAGGCGGTGAGGAAATAAAATTTGCTACTCACACAGATTGTAATTTGTGCGGTTTTTCGGTGATCAATCAAATCTTTCGACAGCATACAAAAATTATGAGCCGCATTCGAATATCCGTCGCACATTTACGCACGACACTCATCAATGATACATTGCATGCGTGAATTGTATCTGCAGTCTGAAGTCCTCATGTGTAACGTCATCGTCGCATGGCTGCAGCGTAATTCATGAAATCGAAATGAAACGAAATCTATAAAAACACCGACATTTGCCGTCAGTTTTTCATACACTCATTCATAATTTATTCACTTCCGTTCATTAAAAACTTAATGTAAAGCGAAATATATACGCAACTTTATGTGAATGTAAACTAATGTTGGAAACTGTAAAACGGGATGAATTCGCATTAAATGAAGGAATAAAGCAATTAAAGCTGATTGTTTGGAATTATTCTCATTGCATGCATTTTGTGCATGGTTAATTAGTTTGATCTATTTTGAGCTAAATTAGCAGAGTTATTGTCGTAGTGAAACAAAACAGGATGCAGGAAAATATTTCTCAATTAACTGATGTCCAATTCAGAAACTCTGTGATATTGTCGCGTTTTTATTTTGGTGCTTTCAATCAACAATAATTTCAATTCACACCAATGGTCTGGATGATTCGTCTAAAAAATAAATCAAACCCATAAAAGATAATTTGTTGGAATCGTTATGGTTAATTGGGATTAATTACGAAACGCCCTGCATCAAACAGAAATTAGTAAATACTGGAGAAAAGCAATTAAATACTACGGATCACGAATGCGTGCAGGAAATACATGTGGGCACCGATTTTCCTAATGTCACTTGCAGTCACAGTACTGTAGATTGGAAGAATCACTCTTTCGTTAATCAGTTCAATTTAAAATTACTTTGTTTTACAATTAATTCGACGAATTTTGTTTTAATACACTGCGTCTAAGTCTGTTCATTGAATTTCTAAAAGGGTTGAGTTAATATGTGAAGGAACCAGCATTGTTAACTCTTGTTTCTAGTAGTATCTAATAACTCAGATCACCTAAATTATAATTCTTTATTAAAATGATAGGTTTTTGTCGCAGTTACTTTGCCATTTGGTGTCCATTATGTATCTCAGTCTTTGCGAACAAACAGATGCAAGTGTAATGACGGTGACAGCTAAAGCTGAAAGGAACTGGAGGGTTTCGCAAACCCCCTTCGTTTACAATAGCTGCTGCCATTCTCTTGCAACCTATAATTGTTACGCGATTATCAACGCTCAACAATAAAAGCTGTTTGTCAACATGGATGTCTATTAGAATCGTTCCCTTGCAATTAATAAAGTTATAATGCATTATTGCCGCTCAAAAAGAATGAAAGGGCGATTTTTACAAAGATTTTTAGAGCATAGAAACATTAGAGTATACTTGCAAACGAGCTATAAACAAGAAAGCAAAGAGGAGAAATCTTAAACCGAGGTTTCTTAGATTTGATAGTCTTTGCAACAGCTTAGATGATGAGAACTTGAACAGGTGTATTTTAGTGCAAGCAGGAACGATCCCTAACCTGTTTTATTATTATTTTAGACTAGGTGCCTGTAAGGTTCCTGTCGCTCTCATTCTCGGCTCACACATTGTGCCATTATTGGGTCAGCCATACCTGTAGGCGCTAAAATTTACTGACATGTTTTTACCGACAAGGCAAATATACTAAATTGCATTGTCTTGCAAATTGGTATTTGCATATCTAAAATAAAATTGATCTGAAATGTATATTTAAAAAATATACATTAGATTAAGAAGAGTATTTAAACTAATGTTGAGAAATTCTATACTATTGTCACATATTAAAATCTACTGTAAGTAGAGTTATTTAACCCATCGAAGGTTTACAATATCCACCATTTAAAAGAAAACGTCAAAATTGATAATATTTTGCCATCTAACCACAATTTTCTCAACCTTGAATGTTCTCTGATTAAATTAAAAGTAGTCTACAAATTAGATCAATAATGAAAACTAGAGAACTAGCAAGAAAGCAGAGATATTTTACGTTACCTTGTAACAGATGGCGCCCTATCATAAGTTGTAGATTGCTAAAGCATAATATTTTCGCCCCAGGAAGGTAATCAAAGAATTAGTTGATCTCACGTTCTTAGATGCACCGTCCTATTGCACATTTCCATATTCCATAAGTTAACAGATTGTTTACATTCTATCTCAAGCAATTTTGTGGTCAGCACAGCAGTATTTTATCAAAACCGTTTCACTCTAATCCAGAGGTCGGCAACCTTAATCAGACAACGAACCATTAGAAAAAATGAGCAAAAATCGAGTTTCAACTTTTTGACTAAAAAAATTCTATCTCCAAAACTAAATCCGTCAAGAAAATTGGAATACT
>JAODIE010022642.1:0-17612 GCA_027575565.1 Diploeciton nevermanni
CGCACAGAATGCATCCTATTCATTCTGTTCTCAATAAACTATTCATAACTATTCTTTTCTAATTGCGATAAAATAAATTTAACATGGCCCGTAACTTGATACATTTTCTGAAGGCACAGGATTACCAAAATATAACTAGCTGTAGAACACGCACTGAATTGTATAAATACAAGCACGTAGATCTGTTTTCTGTAGATCTTTTAATTTTAATTATAATGTCAATGGTATCAACCTTTTTGTAAACGAAGCAAATAAAACGATAAAAATATTAATTAAAGACGATATTGATTTAACACAACTGATACTGAATGTTCTAGAACGTTAACACAATATATTAAGGTTATTACTTTTTGTGTTATGGAATGAAAAAATGTTAGTATTTTATTCCAAAAAGCGTTGATCAACTATTGCACTGATATTTGGTAAGCAGTACCGTTATATTTTCTTGTCTGGAGTGGGGAGAAGAATCTTTATAGTTGTAGTGATGCGCAGGCGTAGTAGCAGCGTAGAGATGCTAAATCTTCTTTGCTTCTGGTATCTGAATTATAAAATCTAGCAATTCACAGCTTCTTTGAAGCAATTCTGTTAATATGCCATTTCTACCAAGTAGGTTCTTCTTTCTGTAGACACTCATCAATCACAAAAACTTTATCTCATCTAAAAGTAGCGCAGAGATTTGGAATGATAAGTATGATTGATTTACCGGTCTGTAAACCTATGAACCCTTTGAAATACACGCCAATTTAACTCCTCTGGTTCTCCAACAATTCTATAACTCCTTACAATGTTTGATAATTATCACTATTTCTAGGCAACGATGCATAGAAGCGAATGCAAATCAAATAAGTTACGATTAAATTTAATTGCGACTGTAATTGGTCTTTACGGCTCAGAGAACCGGCGGTGCAGGCTAATGCTCTCCTACTGTTTGAGCATATCTTAATTATCTACAATTAATTAAATCCATCCTAATGAATTAAAAAGAACACATAGTACTAGAAAACTAATTTAATTAGCAAAAACACCATTGGATTAAGTTACATCAAATAAATGTGAATATTTCTTATTATTTTTATGATTTAACACATTAAGAGCGCTCGTGTGGTTTTAGGATTTAATAAAACTGTTATAGTTTCAAGAGAATATTAAAGACATTTCGGGTATTTCGGCGCCAGAAACAAATTTTAGTAATCTCACATCTGTTGATTACCAAGACAGGTGCCAATCACACGTCTAAATTGCGACATGGCATATGGCTGGATGTATATCTATCGACCACGAGTCAAGCAAGGAACACGAGATGAATTACAGCAAGTGCTAAAAATGTTTAGATAGAATCCGTACCTACAATTCATTTTCGTATGCTGTGTAATGATAGATGGTTCCTGACTTGAAGTGTGTAGAACAGCGCTCTAAATAATTGCAGATGATGTAAACTTGCTCAGTGTATTTAACATTCTAACCTCAGTTGTTTTTTGATGAAGTCATAATTTTTTGGGCATTTGTAGCATTCGTGGTGTAAGGCAGTCGTGCGGAAAGTAGTCAGATATAAGGTTAAAGACATGGCTTATTTTGATTACATTTAATTTTAGTTTGTAAAAATTTACAGTAATAAGAATCCGAGGAAAAAACATTGAGAAGGTTGATTAGATATGCTTGAATTGGTAGATATAATGTGGACTTGATTGCTTCAATAAGAAGTAACCAGCAGTAATAGAAAAAAAGTGTTATAATTAACAAAAGGAAATAAAAATATAAGCTTGTGACATGATTACACTGTCAAGCATTATATAGATTGTAGGAGAGTGGGGATAATGTTGAATAGTATCGCAACGTCGCTTTTTTCGCTTGCCTTAAAACCTAGAAAACTACGCAAAATTACTAGATATTTAAAAATTCTTACCATATTCCCTTATTTCGATTGGTTTAAATATCACTTCAATTTGAATACATGCCATATGGAGAAATGAGAAAATTTTCAAATACTTTTCATGCATTTGCTTGAAAAGATAAAAATGACGTGTCGACATTTTGTACATTTCCACAGATATATTTCACGATTTACTTCCAAGCGCAGGATATTTAAGCATTGCGAGGACATCCCCACTGCTTGGAACGCTCCTCGTCAAGCGATGCGCTTCAGTCGCGATTCGTCGTTCGAGGAGGGAAAATGCGCCTGGCAGTCTCTCAGGATAACGCGTTGAACTCACGCCGAATAACACCTTAGTATACCCAACCAAAGTAAAATAAAAATATATTACACTTTACAAAATCATAATAAACTACGTACAACGAAATTGTAAAGTTTTCCCAAGGGATCAAAAGAAGAATTAAATTTAAGTAACTTTAAAACAGAAATAAATAAACCTGAAGCAGAAAAAAGATTTCCAAAGTATTGTTGATTCATTGAAGCAGATGCAGATTGAGTGAACACTAAGTAACGTGATCTAATCTCAAAAGTGGGACATTGCAACAGTTTAAATTCGAAACAATTCTCATCTCTTGAGTGCTAACAGTGCATGACAGTCTGATTGGACTAGCAACAACCATAAAACTGCTGGTTTAAGTGCTTAGTGCTGCAGGCCGAAATGGTGAGACTGCGTAACACAGGTTTTCACTGCAGATACGTGGTACATTTTAATGGATATTGAATTTCAAATTTCCATTTAAGTATTTAAGTGCCTCTGAATGCGCAACCTTGAATTTCTCCTCGGACAAGTGCCAATCTAATTGTTTAGGTTGAAGCAATAAGAAATCGATTGAAGAATATTGCTTGGACTATAGGGCTGAATAAAATGGATATGTAAGTAAGTCTATAACATATTCTCTATTGTAACGGCTTCTAATTAAGTCATACTTTAAGCAAGGTTGTTTCTGTTTGCACACAAACAATAATTTTCTACTGACAATTATTTAAAATCCGGTTGTCATTTTTGTGATAAACCTGATTCCGTTGGCATTTTCAACATGCTTGGTATTTCGCAGCAGTATTAACAAACAATTATATTGTCTTGCAAATAGCATTGTTGACCCGGCATGCAGTTTCTGGCAGTTGATAAATGTTTAGCACTAGTGCTTTCAACCAGTGACAATACGAAACTTTAAGATTGTAATCTGTCCGAAGCTACTACAATGAAATTCAATGATTTTTGACGTATTTTGGAAAATTTCAATAAGGTAGGCCACAGACCAATGGCAACACATCAAGTATGTTCTGAACATTATTTCCAAATATCTATCTTTACCAATTTATTGCTTCATATTTGCAATAAGACATTCTCCCGGGAAAGTTATCACCGGTTTGGTACAATACCATATTCCATTTCAAGATAAGCTCTTGTAATGTCCACGTATGTGCCATGTTATGAAAGGCTATCAGTATCATGATCATGTTCTCCTTCATTTCGCTTCGTAATTTAAGAGAAGATTTATCGAGAATCGAGCGGAAACATCGTTCCCTTCATTCTGCTTACTTGATCGTGGGTTATCCTGCATCAAACCGCAAAAAGCCCATATTCTAGGATGCTAAACGATGGGGTTAGTTTAGGGCATTTTGGTTGTTATCACGGGGAAAGACGTAGAAGACATCAATTAAAGGGCGAGATAGGAGTGGTGCGTATATTAATAATGGTTTGTTTGGCAAAGGAAATAATGAATGTTGGGGGAGAGCAGATAGTGTTTAGTGGTGCTTAGTTTTGCTAAAACTGAGTTGGAATATATTTTAAAAAATAAAAAAAATTAAGAGATCGTTTATTGAGTTGATAGGTCGTAGAAAGCTGATTTCTCAACTTCATTCTTTGTCTTTAAATTAAAGTATTTTCACATTAAATTGATTTCTTATAAATTCAAAAGAACAAGGAATATTCCCTTCTGTATATTTTTATAACTGAGCTTAAATTTCACTTCATTACATGTGCATAAAAAACGTCTTTCCTTAGAAGACTAAACACTTCGAAGAAACATGCTGTAACCTTTATCATCCTTTCCTTTGTACAACGCTGTAACTTAATAATATTTTTGCACGCACAATTATGCAAAACACCAAGCATCTGTATTATTCGACTTATCTACTTTACCACACTCTGTTTACTTCTCAGAAAACACAATTCACAACTCTTCATACACTTTTTACTCTTAATCTGTACGTTTTCATTCCATTCATATTTTTTGTTTCATGTCTGCGCAAAATATGGAGATGACTATTTTATACAGTATTTCACACAATTTTCATACCAAGTTTGCCATTTTGATGCGTCTGCCGGTTCCGTTTCCTGTGAATATGTATACTCGTATTCACAATAAAACGAAAAGCAATAAAACAGAAAAAAATGCAATGTTGATGTGCAAATTTCAAAGTTTGGCTGTCCAATGAAACTTTTCCGGGAAATATTAAAATGGATAAAAACCAAATGATGAGAAACATACATTTAAAATGGGAATGAAGATTAGTTAATTAAAACTTGAATTTTAATCTCTTTAAATAGATTTAAGTTGTTACAAAGATATCACAGAAATAAAAGAAACAACAAAAATTGGATTAAATTATTACTATACTAGTAAAAATATTAACAGCTATAATTATAATAGTTCAAATTAATTTATTAAATTATTAATAATTATTATAATAATTACATTAAATTTCAGTTCAACTTAAAATATGGTTTATTGTACTTCTATGAGTACTGCTTCTAAAGAACACCATAAATTGGCGAAGCTTGTTCTATTGTATCTTGTATCTATTTTATTTTGCAAGCTTGCTACATACTTAGACTTTTATTATTCTTTTTTCTTTAACATGATTGCCTTCGCGTACATCACCGGTGATGCACATGGCGGCTTTTACTCTTCCACTCTGCAGCACGACTGCAATAGTTTTCAAGAGATTCGACTCGATGATCAGGACGCGGCTTGAGTAATAACATGATGCCAGTATGAAATATCGACTTAAAAAATAATAAACTGAAATATTCAAATGAACGCATTTACTCATTGTTGAGTTGAAGTGCAACGTGCAAATTTCAAACTTTAGTTTCTTATTATAATTTGCAGGCAGAGCGAGAGTTTTAAATCCTGCTCTTCACACGTAACACAGCCCAGTTGCCAAGTGGTCATTGGTCATACAGCATCATTGTAAAAGCACCAGATTGATATGATACGTTATCATATTAAGAGTCTATTAAAAGTAAATGTTTTTAGGAATATACGTTATACTTTCATTATTTTAGTTTTCAATTTTAAATATTATATTAAATTAAGATATTCATTTGCAATTCTTTTGCAGATTTCTGTGAGACAATAAATTTTAATTAGTAATGCTCTCAATCAACATATTGAGTACAAATAAAATATATAAATTATGAGAAACAAAATTGCATCACGTTGATATTGTTAATGTCTAAACGTAACCATAAATTTTAATGGCATCACTTTTATATTGAGTATTAATAACCAGTTATATATACTAATTACACTCATTTATTAAATCATTGAAGTAAGATATATTGGATAAATGAAAACTAAATGTCAGCATTATTTATTAGAGCAAATCAAATTGTTATATAATTTTCATGCCCCAAAGCTACTAAATCATTAATTTATTGTAAAAACAACTGAACGATTTTTATTACTACCAATAATTTTTTTTATTAAACAGAAAATATCTTTTGCAACTCCTGAAGTGAAACATTCTACTAAAATAATATTTTCTTACTAATCTGAAATAATATACCGTAATTTAATTACTAATTGTGCTCCAAGGTCACAAATATGAAACCAGTTTAAATTTCAAGATCAAACCTTAATTTAAAGCAAACCAGGTAGAAAGTCAACACCAACCTGTGTCGGAAAACAAGATAATAACGATGCCACTTCAAACTATTACGTGGTAATTATTTAATTTTTAAACACCCGTTTAATTTACTGTGGGTCGTTTACCGCCCATACCCAAACATATTTTGATGACATATTTATTTCATTTATTTGAATACGTAGGCATTTTAAGCAGCAGACAGCTGAGTGACACCTGGCAGTGTGTTGTCGCTGAATACATATTCAGTATTCAAGGTGTTCAAGCACAAGTGCACAAATATGCAGTTTTTGGCACTGGGTATAGGGCACTGATAAGAAAAATGTTTTCGGCGCACTACATTACAAATGTGTGAATAATGCGCGATTTGAAGAATTTTTTTCAAGAAGATTGGAGTAAATTATATTGGATACTAATGAAATGCAGTGCTTGGAAATGAAATTTCACATTGGTAATTAAATCCTAGTAAAATCAGATTGCAAATTATTCAGTGCATAATATTACTTGCTAATTATGTTTTGAATTGTAAAAAAAGGTTAACTTGTATTTGGTTGTACGATTTTTTGATAAAGTGTGATAACGTAACAAAAAAAATTAAAGCTTAATCAAAAACCAGTTAAATATTTGCTACTATAATGGCACTGTTTTATGAACAAAACCATGTTTTATTGACTGGCCTCAGTTGCGCTTGAGTTATTCCGCTTTGAGGTGATAGTGAACAATAAATACCTGAATAGGTTTTGGAAAAAGTTGAAAAAGTTGATGACCGCCAATCACAAAGCGGTTAATAACATAGTTGTGATAATACTTACAACGTTTAACTATAAATAACAATAGCAACGGAGTAAATTTTAGAAGTAAATATACATAATGTATATAAAAAGATATTAGAAATAGATTATTTTGTTCAATGGATAATATAAAATTCAAGGGAGCGAAATTAACAAATTAAACATTAATGAAAGCAACTCTTCCCAACCCAATAATGCAAAACAAAATTCATTAATATTCTATTTCTTGTTGTCCGTCCTAGTTTTATATGAATGGTCTAATATTTAATTTTTAAAGATGAAGCTAGAGAAAATAATATAATAACTCTACACTCCTGCAGTCTTTGGTAAATATTTCATAATTTAAGAGAAACAAAGAAATAAACGGAATTCAGGATTGTCTTGATATTAAAGAAGTCATTATAATATAACTAAATAATATAACTAAATTTTTCTTGTTTTCTGAGCATAAAAAATTCAGAACAATGCTTTTGTTATTCGTTGATTTACTGTTGGGATATGAAAAGTTCGACTTGTTGGGTCTTCATTTAAATCATTTAATGATCGTATGCAAAAATGCAAACTAT
Source organism: Diploeciton nevermanni (assembly GCA_027575565.1). NCBI lineage: Eukaryota > Metazoa > Arthropoda > Insecta > Coleoptera > Staphylinidae > Diploeciton > Diploeciton nevermanni. The sequence goes on from JAODIE010022642.1 coordinate 7,164, forward strand.
AAAAAAATTAATTTCATTCTTTCCATTCAGTAATTACTTCTGTTGTTTTTGTTTCCACTGCATACATACAGACTTATATTAATTATTATCATTAAACAATTCTCTATTCAACCATTCTGCATCCACATAGCATACTTTCGCCATTGTTTTGACGTTAAGCATGTATACTTTATAACACAAACATAAATATGCATACATTTTGCATTATAAAGGTAATCGTGGAGGAGTTCAAGATTGCAAACTGCACGATTTATCTGTGCACGTGTCAGATCAATTACTCTGTACGACAGCAAGTTTCTATTTGATATGGTATGTGGTATATAGAAGCGGCACTTGACTTATTATTATGTGCTGAGAAAATGCTTCTCTTGACATTTTTTTGGAAGCCTCCGGTTTTTTTATTTCGAGTTTTTTTTTTGTCTAATTTCGATTGTGGCTTTATATAATGTTCATAAGTATGTTTAGTTTTGTTGTTAGTATTGTAATAGCAACTTGTTAATTAATTCTGATGTAATGTCTGAAAACGTAGTATGTTTATATTTTTGAGATATTGATATAAACTCATATATCCAACTAACAAACAACTGGAATGTATCGAAGGTATGTTTACGTGACTAGGTATGAGTTCCGACATTATATTTTCTATTATATTATCGTATATTTAGTTTTACAGGTGGAATTTTTTGAATTTGTGGTTTTCTTTCTTGTTTTGCTGCAGCATCGTGCAGTTCATCAAGTTAAGAGTCTTAATGCTGAGACACTTGCTAGTGTGTAAACACAACATTTGAAAATGCGGCATTATAATTGGAAATATCGTATTGGGCAACTCATACTTTTCCCAGTAAATTAAGTAGCTTTAATATTTTACAATTTTGGAACCATTATAGATAAGCAAGCTATGTTTTCGTGCGACAGTTCATTCTAGAAAGTCACAACGAAAATTTAGACAAAAGAACAAAATCGATATTAAACGGAGACTGTTCCAAACATTTTAAGAAAACTAATTTTTAACACATCATAATTAGTCAAGTGCTATTAATGCCACATCGAATGAAAAAATGATAGATTGGTGTTACGTGCCATAGTGATTAATTCAAAGTACAATACTGAATTCATTGGTACCGTTAGTAAATTTTCAAATTGAAGATGTTGCTTAATGGACATGGGGGTGGTTTACTTTATGGTTGGTTCATAATGATGTTTTTTTATGATAGTCTAGATAGTCATTAACACAGCATTTTCTACGTATTGTGTCGCTAGAATCAGAATTCAGGATAATATTTTTTGAATTGATTTTCTATATAAAATGCTAAGCTTCTAATCTACACTCAGTTTTTTATAATCACCTGTAGATATAAATTGACGAAACTCAAATAAAATTGTTTTCCACGTTTCTGTGCATTAAACAAGTTAAGTCCTTAAAGCGCTGATTTGTTTTAACATATTTTCTTCCTGTCATTCTATGCCTCCTGTTATAAAGTGGTAGCAGTGTGAACCACTGGTACATTCTTATGTATTTATTATGATTACACGTTGGCAAATGCCGTTAATTAAATCAAGCGAGTTAATTTATCTCATTTTCTGTGCAACGGTGTAAAACCTAACAGAACTAGTTTTTGCGACAATTTACCAGTGATTCTGGGAATTGCATAATTCTCAAACATAACGGAAAGTAATTTTAGATTCAATGCGAATGGTGTTAATATATTTATATATTTTAAATATGTACGAATTCATTTTGATTTAGCAAGTCACACATTATAAGGCATGCGCCTTCAAACCGTAATGTAATGGCAAAAATCCTGCAAAATCGAACACACAGAAAATACTTACTCAATGAATGAATAACACCATAAGTATTATATTGTAATAAAAACACAGGTAACAGCATTACACCACTTTAGTAAACAACAAATGCAACAAACTACTAACTCAAACCTTTAAAATATATATATATATATAGTATTAAATCTAACGCTACTATCTACCTACATTCAGTATTCTTTTTATCTCTCATTTTCCTAATGTAATTTTTTTATTGTATGGATCAAACATAACAATAACATTCAATACATTCCTTGTAGAACGTGTTCGGCTTCTTGTCTTCAGTATAATATTTCCTCCCTTTTTCTTTAATGTGGTTTGTTGATTGGAAAGATTGGGTAGGGAGCCGCTGTTTTCTTTGTCGGAGATGGATATTTTGAAGATGAAATTAGTCGTAACGGTTTAAAAATTGTGTAGAAGAGTAACTGGGTGTGTTCATTAAGGAGTTATGAAAGCAGGACTCACCAAAGTAAAAACACTAAAATAACAACATAACAAAGGTAATGTATTATGTTGATAGAATTTCACTATAACACTTACTTTTTGTCACTTGTTACAACGTTGAAGAAGGCAACATGCCGAAAACGTGCTACCAAGTGTCAAAAAGTAAGTGATATAGTAAAATTTTATCAACATAATGAATCTCAAACACTTCGTAACCACACTCAACAATACACTAGAAGGTAATATATTCACTCTATTCGTAATAACACATCCGTTGTATGTTGAGAAAGTCATTACTGCATGTCGTTAAAATGATTTCATCGTTTACCACTAAAAGGAAAATGCAATAATAGCGGTTTGAAAATGAACGAGGTGAAAGTACGTAGGAAAACTTTTTTTTTCTTGGGTCAGCTGACAAGAATTTATCTTCAACATATAAACGTAAAAACCTAATGTAAACCAGATTGTTGGAATTTGCAATAAAAGCAAAAGTTTTCACATTAGACAAAGCCAAAATTACTTCTAGCTATAATTTAATACAAAGAATGGGAACTTAAAATTACAACTATGCCAGTGTTGTCATTTGTTTTAGAAATATAATTATCATTAATCTTGGGTGTGAATACAAAGCTTAGCTTAGTTATATTTGGTTGTAAAATGGTTTTGGGAAATGGGGTTTTTATTTTTCTTTTTACTACCAGCGTTGTCAGTCATGTGTGTCGCTGCATTGTATGCCTTTGACAGCATCAATCAGTAATCAGATTAAACTGAAATTCTCTCAAACTGTAATAAATCGGGATGGTCGCCGCATTCATCAGTTAAATTAAACCTCATAACAAAAAAATATATCCAATAGTTCAAATTTATTTATACTCAAGAAATATTTTATTATTTTGTTTCTATAATATGTTTGTGTCAAGATAAAAAGCATTTTCACAATTTATATTTGTGTGCTAACGTTTATCCGCAAATATTTGAAATTTCAGTTTCTTCTTCTTCTCTTATTTCCGTTGACATTAAGAAAATGTATCTGAAATTGAATTTGAATTGGTTTCGGCTATTTAGTATGCTACTGTTGGAAATAATAATAAATATATATCGAAAAATGACTTAATATCTGGTAAATATTACAATCTGATATTAGTAACTATCTAGATGATGTTTATAGGAGTAAAAAGTAATAGATTGCCTATAAATTGTTGGCCATGACATATGGTTGAAGTGATTATTTGTACTGTCAGTTTTCATGATGAATTACGGCTAGTTAGTTAGATGTTTATTGAAACACTTCAAATGTAGATAAATAATCGGTGCTAATGTTGTTTCTTGCTTATCAAAAGTTTATTAGTTTTGGGAAGAATTTGAGAAGAAGATTTAACCAGATTTTTTTCTATAATTAAATGTCTTTACATCTTTCAATCCTTGTACTCCGGAAAATTGTTAATAATAATTTTAAGTCAAGTAATATAAATCAATTTCATAACTAAAAATTATTAATTGATGTTATCATAATAAATTTATCACAGTTCAATTTGAATATTCCAATTATCTTCATTATATAATAAAATCTCTGCTCTTGTTTATTCGACCAGCAACCCAATCTTTCAACGTCATCTCCTCAACTTCAATATAATCCCTTTCTTAGTTTTTCTGTTCGAATCTAGTACTTGCAATTTTCTTATTCTGTATGACTAAGATATGGAAGTACGTGAAAGCTTCCTGTTACTTTTCGCCGCCACCTCCACCTTCCGGATACCAACAAATTGCCAAAGCAGTCCAAAGTATAACCATGCAGCAGGCTGCAACAGGAATTCCTTCGTCGTCTTCCATTTTATAATGGATTTTATTATCACAGTCAAATTTATGTATATGTCAATTATGTCATCAATTAAATAGAAAACGTTTTAATTGATTTTGTTATTATAGTTGCAAAACAAAAAAATTGCAATTGACTTGTTGTTTGATGCTTAATTTATTCAATTTGAAATAAACCAGTTAACGTTGTGAGAGCAATTTGTAATTCGAATTATTGATGCATAATGTACTGAAAGTAAATGAGCCAATGTAAATGGCTCAATTCGCAAATGGATTTCATATTCATTTATGAGTTTCGAAATTATATCAATTGGTTGGTAACAACTGGTGATAAATTGGTTAAATATAGATGTTATTATAGTTAGCAGACTACTCCATATTGTATGTATATAGGGAAATTATGTGTAATAAATATTTAGGTGTGTTGGAAATGTTGATAAAGTGTTTTTTAGAAACTCATTTTCTTTAAGACATAATCATTATTAATGTCTAGTCTATAAATAACACTATTAATGCTAAAGGAAATAAAAATAGTTCAAGAAATATGAACTTTAATTCTTGAAATATTTGAAAGCAGTTTAACAGTTTTTTTCGAACTTTATTCAATTATGTTCCTTTAATATCGTCAAAAATTTGTGAGGGAAATACGTTATAGATGATACTATACCAGGCAATATGAAAGTATGTAATATGAATTATGCTGAAGTAATATCTTCACTTGGCAACTTGTAAATTGTTTTTTCATAAGTAAATTTATTGTTCAGGTTTAACTTAAACCCTCATCACAAAATTAATACTTCGGTTTGAAACTAATTTCCGAATGAAACTCTCACCATCAAAATTAATATTTCTTCAGCACAATTTAACTTCTCAACTATTTCTTATACCATATCCCAATTTATGGCATTATTTTCAACCAAACCCAGCCAACAATAATGACATCACAACTAAAACTAAAGTCATCTTAGGACTAACTTGTCATGTTTTTGCCGAGCAAGCAAAACTCAACCAGCCGATAACTCACGTTTGCAAATTCGCCAACAAATTATGTCATGATTACGTCAGATAAATAAAGAGCGCTTAATTACGTCGAATATTGCTGGCGTTGAACATTTCTCCAACAAAGTCCTGTGGTCCTAGGCGTTGTTTATTTTAAGCTCATTTTAAATGTGATTGCGCCTTGGATTCGAAGTTATGTCGGCAATGGTGGTTTCTGTCGGCGAGCAAGAGTACATAGAATCTGTTGTCAAAGGCGGGAACTAAAGGGTTGATTAATTACGACTAATGACTTTTCTTTTGCTTTGCACCCGACGCACTTACAAACAATTTAGGGTCCCATTTTCCGGTTGTACTTCTTACTATAAAATGCATAATACTTTTTTTTGCCGGAAACAAGTATGCATAGATCTTATTTTATTTCATTGTAGCTAATAAAAAAAAAATTGATAAAAACATAAGAAATTTGATAGTTTTAAGTACCTTTCCATAGCTGATGAAATGTGGTAGTAATCAATAATGTACCTCGTCGCATCACATTTCTTGATGGATCGCAATTTCATGTTCGATTACATGTAAAACGCGTTTGCTTCAATGCCTTACGTGTACATGGGAGCTATAAAATGTTTATTTTTATCTTTGGAAAACTCGCGTTGTGTAAGGCAGCAATACTTTTGCAATACCTTGATACATTATCAAAATTTGATTGGTTGTAACAACAATAATTCAGAGTAAAACCAACTCTAGCAAATGATGATGTAGTGTAATTAAAGTTGCCTACATTAGATTAGCTTCACTAATTTTTTTTTATAATTAAGATCTCAGGTATAATTTTTTCCTTCTCATGGGTTATTGTTAAAATGTAAAATAATTATATTATTCTGGGCTAATTCTATTTTACAATTATAAATTTAAATTGATGTTATTATATCGTATAGTTCACTCAATAAAAAAATAAATACTCATTCTTCTTAATTATGAAGGTAATTAATCTTCATTTTAAAACATCTAACCTACAATTTAATTTATTTTTCTCTGAGTAATTACACTGCATCATCTTATTTATTGTTTCCTAAACACAATAAGGTTGAAAACTTTATTGAGAACTTTTGTGCTTCTTTCATTTGGTCAAATTAATTTTCAATTTGCACAAAGATAAATCGTTTAATTGTTGACAAAATATAAGTCAAATAAACCAAAAAGATTTATTTACTCTAGCTGATATTTAGTACCTTCTTAGTTAATTTTATTCATTTTGATTTATTTTGTTCTCTTTTCTTTGTTGTACGATAAAATAAATTGGTGTTTAATAATGTAAAGTTGTCTGTTTGTCACCAAAGGCATGTTAACACGTCGGTTCACCAACAAGTTATGCGAACAATGACGTACGAACAAAGCACGTACTCGGAATGATTAATGAATGCGTCGCATTTGATTCGAAAGCTCTTTGAAATAGGAGTTTACTGAGGCTTCAGCGTACTCGGAATGTGAAGCTGTACAATTTACAATGAAAATAAATCAAAAATCAACATTTAAAAATAAAAATTTGAATGGAACGGTTCATGGCTTTTGGGCTGAATGTTGAGGATGTGCCGAATGCCAATGTCCGGAATGTTGACGAATATAATAAGAGATATACATATATATCTAATATTAAGTTTCATTATTCTACCAGTTCAAGCTCAATCTTTAGGGGTAATTCAGAGATAATTTCAGTTTAGTGTTCTAAATACTTTGGTATTCTCAGGAAAGTTTAGCAATATTGAGAACTTATAAAGTAGTTATCGTTTGCTCTCTTTTTGGAAAGTTTGCACCGTGCGTGGTTTATTCAGCCAAGTGTGAAGTGATCGGTTTACTACTGATACGTTTTACCACTGGTGGTAAGTTTGTACCACATTTACGGGATTTCTGTGTTGGTTATCGTGCATCTGTTGCATTTAAGCTTGTGCTGTAAACTCTAAAAGATAATAGGCTTTTGTAGAGGATGCAACATGAGGGATCTAATTGTAATGCGCTTAAATTATTGAGTTCAAAATTCTATAATTCAAGATATTTGTTTTTAAGACATTATAAACATGTAAGTTATATGCTTAAAGCAAGCTAAATTTCTCATCCTGTAAGGGAATTATTTTGATAAACTTTTTAATAATTTCTACTTAAATCTAAGCTTTTAATAACTTAAACCAATAAATGGATTCTTTACAATCGTCAATAATGAACCTATCATGGTTACGATTATCCAATTTGCTCTATTTTTTCTTGTTCTTTTTGTTATGTCGATAAAAACATAATCAAGACACGCACTTAGATATTATGGTGTGTGCGTGGCACAATTGCCATACAAAAGAATACTTAAGATTTGTTGCGCAAATCCAGCAAATCCCCTGCATCGACCAGCATGGCTCCCCGGAAACTGCAGAGCGGAATGGAGATTTTTTTATGGGAAACTGGCGCCACTCTGGTTGAGCAACTGCTTCACAATAAAAATAATTACACCTCCCGCTGATGATGATGATGATAATAATAATAGGTAATAAATATAAACTTGAATATTGTAAAAGTGAGACTAACTTTTCTACTAACCTCTACTCTCTTCTTAAACAATATTATCATAAACAAACACAATTCGCAATCTCAACGCTACAATAATCCAAAATTGTCACCTCATAAATATTAATCAATCATCTTTACAGCCTCTAATGATTTCGCAAAGCTGAGATAATCCGAAAACAAAAGAAGAAATCATTTTCTACAGAAATCTGAACAAAATTATTTATGCAAGTCTACTCAAAAAGAATATGTCGTGAAAGTTTTTATCGAGATCAATGTTTACTTGAAGAGCTGCTGAAATAAAATGCTGGAGTATCAGTTTTCTTGTTTCTCAGATTTTATTTCTACCTTGGGATGAAAACAGTCAAATTATTTATAATGAAATATTATAGCTACGCATAAATGACTTAAAGCTTGTTGAGTTGTAAAAATACATCATGTGTTTCAAGCAATAAGAAATGTGTGGATTAATGGAAACATCAATTTTATTACCTACAGAAATAAGACACAGTGGAAAAACGAGATTTAATTAGAGTTATAAAAGGTGCAAGAAATCCCATAAACTAATTTTTAATGTTTCAATTTATGCAAGGTTCTACTGTTTTATTGTCTACCAGCTTAGTACTTGTTTTTAGGGTAAAAGCTCAGGTTTAAAAAACAATAAGCAGGAGAAAAGACAATAATAGCTTCGTCGGAGGGTAATTATCAACGTTTTTCATGCAGACAAGTTCAAATTGAAAAAAAATTCGATAACAAGGAATTGTTTATTTATTTTTCGCTCTTGATAAATAAGAATCCTTGAAATTTTGGCAAATGTTAAATAATGGATTGCATTTCAGAACAAATGATTTCAAGCATAACTTAAATATTATCAATTGTTTGCGTGTATAATTTATTAATTTTGTCTGCAATGATAAGAAACGAAGACAGGACAAAATTAAGCGCAAATATTATTTGTTATTTTGCGATATTTTTTTTATGTCAATCATGATTCTACCTTGGCCGAGTTCATTGCTTATTCATTATTCTCAAATTGATAAGCAAATGCAATGAGAAAATATATAAAAATCAGATTGGAGCATAATGGACGACTAAGCGCAACTGGAATCGAATTAAAGGCAAAAACTAGACGGTTCATCATTGTTCTAAGGGCGGAAAACATCATTATTGCAACAGCCAGTAATTTGCATCTTCATTGTCGTGTCGATTGCCATTAATTCCACGTCAGTACAAGCCAAGTCTATTTGTAGTCCACACAATCAGAGAAAGTAATTACCATAGACACTGCTAAGATCGTTACTCATTAAAAAATACTCTCATTAAAATTTAAAAAAATAATAAAACTAAGAAATTAGTGAATAATTAAAATATTCAAGCTGTCTGACTGTAGCAGTCAGTGTAGTGGGTTTAAATCCTAGTGGGCTCATAGAATTCTATTTCAACAACCTGATAGTTGACACAATATAATGGAATAGAGGTCGAGTATGATATCGGTAATTGGCCAAAATTTGGTTAAGATTGGTTAAAAATAACGTTGCCAAATTTATAATATTGACACAATTATGCTGCTGAGCTTTTCTTTTGGTTTACATTTCTTACAATTGCAGTAGGAACTTGTTAATCACTATTCGGTTACACATGAGCTTATTATCCTAGTATGTCTAGTATTCCTAGTATGTATCCTAGTATTTAGGCATTGCTCATTAATAAATTCTCATTGTTGTTTATCATTTGGTGCTGCTGGAAATTCTGGAATATCTACGGCCGCTTAAGAGCTTTTGCCAAATATTGAAAGGTAAACATAAATTTGTTTGGGTTTATCTGATATTATAATATCATACTGAATTTATATTTTGCCATTTTATCAATTCTCAGTTTCGTCTTTAATAAATATCAATGTTGATTGAATTTCGAATGATATCCGATAGAACAATATATTACGACTCTCAATCTAATTTATTGTATCATCAAATTATATTATTTATTTTAGGTAGAGTCATAAATTATGAAATAATTTTTCGGCGGAAGCAAAGAAGAGGCTCTTGATTACCCTGAAAGGTCGTGAAATTTAATTAAAAAAGAATTTGCAACCAATTTACCATATTTATGGCGAAGTTTATCACCAGAAGGTTTTTACTTTCCGAGTACCCTCGGATGGAAGAAAATTGCAGAGAACAAAAGATAGAAGTGATAAAATTTAATTAGGTTGATATAAAATTCTAAATTGTGGAAATTTTAGTCTCAATTGACTGTTAATCTATGGGTATTTTAACTTATTACATTTAAAATTAATTACAAGTTGAAGGCTTCAAGTCAAATTTAAGAATGACAATATCTTCTAGCTAATTTATGATAATGTTGCTTTTATCATAAATTGTCAAGGATCATTATAAGTAATGAATTATTAAAGTTAAATGCATTTGGTAAAAATTAATTCTATGATGTTTTCTTGTTTTCACTCCTGTCAAAGTTATGAAATTTTATTAAGTTGCGGATGAGACGGTTGTAAACTCTTTTATGGCAACATTTTTTAATGTTTAAATAAATAATAATAAAAGTTTTTGATTTTTTTGGCTACATAGCTAAATACACCTTTTGGATTAATAACAAAAATAGCATTTAAGATGAAACTGAATGTAATCCATATTTTAGGTAGAAGAGTAGTTTGAAATTAATAGGACATGTCTATCAATTAACTATACTTATTAGCAAAATATCGTCGAACATCAGACAGATGTTGGGATCATTATTTATCGGAATATGTACATATTGTGCAAAGCGAAGCAATAATAAAAATGGGCACTTGTGCAAAAATGTGTA
>JAODIE010022653.1:5192-17592 GCA_027575565.1 Diploeciton nevermanni
CAAACAATGTATGGAGTTTGTCGTCCCGGCTCGACTGAGTCGGGTTTGCGTTTCCGTTTCTCAACCTTTGATCCTAACCTAGTCACACACACTATCGAGTAGTGGCTAGCAGAAGTGCGGCAGATCAAGGAAAAGTTTCAGATTGACGAGAGTTGGATGATCCTACGTTGTGCCGGCGCGCTAAAGGCCGTGCTCTTACTCCTTTCGTGCTTTTTTTACAACCAGTGGTGTCTAACGGAGAGAAGCTGACGAGACTTCGAAGACAATCTGGCTGCATACGTGTGTCATCACACGGGCGCCGCAAGAGCTTTTACGGTTTAGGCAGCCGCAGGCGCAGAAAGAGTTACAATAGTCAGTAATACTTGGAAAAATAAAACCAAAAAAAATTAGAAAATTGGTCCCGTACATTGCGTCACTTTTAATGATTACAGAGTGTGTAATTGACGGTCTTTGACAGATTGACGGTCTGAACATAAATGCTGCGCCACCCTGAACGTGAAACCCAGATTTTAAAAGATGAATATTTGAGAAGTATTTCTTGTGGTACCTTGTAGTAATATATTGAGTAGTATTGCCTGGGGAACAGCCTACTAGATGTGGGGCTCTTGGCAAATGTTGGAAGTTATTGCTTGGGGTGGCTGGCTACTAAATACAGGGCTCTTGAAAAATTGTTTGAGGAATTGCTTCTCAACAGCAAGAAGATCAGTCACATCTCCACCTAGTCAAGTCGCAACGAGTTCCAGTACTCGGAAAGAACTTCAGGGATGCAATAAGAGCATTGAACGTGTTCTTTGAAGTTAGTGTCGCCAAACTGATAATTGCAGACAGGGGAACTGGGTTTAATTTCAGAGACGTTTCAATAGCGTCTGAGTGGTGATATGTAGGTATAAAAGTTCTGTTATTGCCTGAGGGAGCAGCCCTTGGAACATATTTGAGATTATTGCTTGGAAAAGCTGAGTACTAAATTTGAGACTCTTGGCAAATATTTGTAATTATTACCTGGGGGTGCTGGCTACTAAATGTAAGGCTATTGGCAAATGATGAGATTATTGTCTGGATATTTAATGCAGGAGTTAATATTACACTTACATTTACAATTAAAATGATATTAAATAGAAATTGGATAAAAAAAATATATTTTATAAAGAGCTTAGTGTTCAGTATAATTTTTCTCGTGCATTGCTCGCCGCGCGCAGCTCAAGTCGAATCATTCGAACTATTGCTATTGTAGTCAAAATTGGGTTTCAATTTTTCGATTTAAAAAAGGTTCTATCTCAAAAACTAAATTCAAAAAAGAAAATCGTGTTGTTAACTTTTCTACTATCTGTTCTACGTCAACATTATTCTCAATCCCTTACAATTTCTCTCCATCTACCGTAATACACTACTCCCTAACTTCAATCTCTACCACCTTCCTTACTCTACTGCGACCATCTCGCTACTCTGCTCAACGCTGACTCTCCCGCGCTCACATTTCTCACTACACTCCTCACACCGTTGTTAACCATCTAATTAATAAGCAAATAATTAACCCTCTCTCGTCCACTACCGCAATCATTGTCAAAAGTTGAACACAATCGGAAAAGCAGCGACATATTGACCAACTCTTGGCCAATACTTACTTACGTACATAGTCAAGCTGTTATTTGTTATTTTTGGAGCGTACTGCAACCATGCCGGATTCCGACACAGTAGTTAACCTCGATTCTATTACACTACCTCAACTAGCAGGGTTATTAGCAAATATTGGGACTAAATTCGGTGGGAGTATATATTATATTGAATATATCCACAGCAGGATTTGAACCTGTGCTCCCAGAATATGCACCTCGCTCTCAGTGCTAGTCAGATGGACTTAGTCAAGTGAACATGCCTTCGTTATATTCCAAGTATATGTTCAGAATATACGTTGGCACTTTTTCAAACAATTAACTTTAACGACTTATAACATTAAAATCATAAAATTACTTTTCACACATTTCTTCAGTATCTATTCACAAATTCTTATAAATGAAATCTAAATAATCTAATAATTACAAAAGTTATGAAACATTGTATCAAATTGCGCCCGGAATTCGGCAGACACTAAAATCGAAATTAGGAAAAAACCGTTTTTTCAGCATATCATAATTAGTGCCGTTAATGTCATATTGAACAAGAATTTGTTGTTCCACACTAATAAATATAAAAATGACCCAAATTATTTTCTGATTACAATAATTGAAAATTGAAAAATGAAAAACGCACATTGCTGAAATTTAATTAACTAAAATAAACGTATATATAAAAAAAACATTTAAAAATAAATTGCTTGTTATCCAAAAATGTCTCCAATACAATTGTGCTTCAAGAACCGTTTTATTCTTCAAATTCTTATGATTAACACTGATTCTAATGCTTTAATAGTTATAAAATGATCACAAAGGCAATAATTTAAATAATTAAAATAGCGTTATAAGTTTCATATAATTAGTCTATTCAAAGTTCTGTATGCACTGCTTTCAATTCTTCAATTCTCTTGATGAATTCTGACTTCTCAATGCAACCAGTGCAATCTTCACCCCAGTCATTAATGATGCGTTTTAAATCTCTTACCTTCAGTTTTTTAAGATCAACTGTTTTCAGATCAATTTGCACATCATATCGGAGTTCACAAATTTGAGCATCTTTTTTCTTCAATTTTTCACAAATCTTATCTGCAGGCATCGACCAAGACAAAGGCTTGGACATTTCACCTAAAATTCCTGTTGCAGATGTTTCAAGCCCACCAAGATAATAACACTAAAAAAATTGCTTAATTTACCTTACAACTAGATATTTAAATAAAGTACATACAAATCTATTTTCCTTGTCTTTAACTTTTTTGCAAAACACCTTAAAAGAATCTTCAATTTTCTTAGGATCAGATTTTATATTAGAGTCCAATGTACTAGCAAATCTGTCCAATGTTTTTATGCACACCTCACACTCTCCTGATTTCAATGCACAACTACTAGCAAAAGATGCAATCAACAGAATTAAAGCCCATTGCAGGTCCATAATGATAAATTAATTGGAAAAATAATTTCTGAAATTATAAAGAAAAGTATATTATTAAGTCAAATTGTAAAACCTACGCAACTGGTGTAAAGATTAATGAAATACTTACGTATGGGCGTAGTAATTTCTATAGAATGCATGTGCAAACACTGAAATGACGACCATACAACCACGTTGCAGAACAATTGAATTGTAAATTGTGCGCTGAAACCGAACCGCCAAGCGCCGATACGCCGCTAGCCTAGTTCGCTGCCACAGAACGTCTTCGACAATCTGTCTGCTGGTGATTGGTCCACGTTGCACCATGCGTTACTTGAAGTTCTATCGTGTATGCAACCCAACGCACTTAAAATAATAATTTAAATCACTCAAATCTCGGCCCTAATTTTTAAGTTTATATATCGAAATTGTTTTAATTTTGAATTTCAAAAATGTAAATATAACGCTCATTTCATTGCGTTACATTAAGGTACAACAGTCCAAGAAGCTTATTTTGTATTATTATTATAATACTTCGCTAAAAAGTAGCAAATAAGTTTAGATAAGCTTATTATAATAAGATTTTATATGAGTTTAATACATCAATATTTCGTTTTTTATACTTTAATAATATTGAAGCCCCGGTCCGTAGCGCAGTCCGTAAGCCGTCTGACTGTAGCAGTAACAGCGAGGTGCATATTATTGTGGGAAGCACGGGTGCAATTCCTGCTGGGAGTATATTCAATATAGTCTCACAGAATTCAGTCCCAATAACTGCTAATAAATAACTCTGGTAGTTGATGCAGTATAATGAAATAGAGGAGGTCAAGTACTACGGTGTCGGTATCCGGCATGGTTGCAGTACGCTCCAAAAAAAAGAAAAAAAAAATAATATTGAACATGTGTACAAAATTTAACTATGACACTTATTAACACTTTGCCGGCCAACTGCTGGCTAAACCACATTAGAGTCGCGCGCAAAATAGCGAAAGTGTATCGCTCAGTGCCCGGCTTCAGTATGTTTGTATTTATTTACGTATGTATTTCCACGAAAATTTATGAAAGTAAAGGAATAGGCTTGAGAACTCATAAGAATTAGCGATATGTTTTACCTTATAATTTATAGAAACCTCGATTATGTCAAGAATACCCGCCGCCAAACCAAGTAATCCGAGTCAGTGCTGCGAATAAAACCGACTTGTTGCCTTCTCTAGTATGCTGAAACATGCAACAAATATTTAGTAAGTGTTAAAGTTAAGATATAGCAACATAATGGAAACAGAGTGTGTAGTCTGCTTTAAGCTCGTAAAATATATCTTAGAACAGGGATCCGCAATATGTACGCATGCGACTGTTGCAACTGTTGGTACGGCCCGCCAAAGTACCAAGATAATTTAAGAAAAAACAACAAACTTGTAGGGGGGAGCGTGCCGTCACTTCTGACAAAAATGTGCTTGATAGTTTACAAATTATTGTTTTCTTTGTTGTTGTTTTTCATCTGTTTTATCGATTTATTACGTTTCACTGTGGGGTACAGGGGTCTATTGTTCGATTAATTAACATTGAAATAATTTAATGTCATGTCCGGCGTATTAGTTTTATAAAATGTCACTCCTTTATCTTAGCAAATCCATAAAAGAAGAGACAGTAATAAAATCAACGCTTTGATAGACATCACTTGATCGATAAATTCGGAGAGGATCGAATTACTGATATTATTCAGAAAACCTTCATTCCCACGAAGGTCACCTTGTTTTAATCTTTTGGAAGTGCAAAAGTAGTTAGTTTTTACGTTTATATTTTATTGGTAGAAAAATGAAGAAAATCGTTAATTTAATGAAAAGTGGACTTTTGATTATTACAGAAAATTTTCGATCGTGATGGCATTAACGGCATTCGATCAATCGTGATTTTCTGAGAACATGAATTTTACAAAATTTTCGAATCGTCGAGCGGTTTTGTTTAATTTCGATTTTAGTGTTTGACCCAATTTTGGTTGCGATTTGATACATTGTCTTATAATTTTCGTAATTATTGATGGATTATTTCGCTGTGTTCAATAACAATGTGTGAATAGATACCAAAGAAATGTGTGAAAACGTGATTTATTTATCTTTAATAGTTATAAAGTTATAAGTTCTCAAAGTAAATTTTTGTGAAAAGGTGCAGACGCTGATATGAACGCATATTCCGAACAAATATACATTTGGAATGAAATGAAAGTATGTTCACTCGATTAAGTATGAGTTGTCCAATACGACACTACTATTCTAATTCCTTAGCGCATTTAGTTTCTAAGATATATATTTTTAGTCGAAAAATTGCAATTGTTTTTTACTCATTTTTGCGACACGGGTTCAAATCCTGCTGGGAGTATTTTCAATATAAAATATATTTCCACCGATTTCAGTTCCATTAACTGTCAATAATCCTGGTACTTGATTAATTAAAGTAATTGGCGCTTCAATTACATCAAATAACAAAAAACACATGTATGAATTAGGATGAGAGCGTGAAGCGTATTGGACGAGTGCTAGGGTGGAACAAGACCGCGTTGATTTCCGTGAGGTGACGCCAATAGCAATGCACTGATGCACGACCGAACACGAGCATTTTGTCATAACCTCATTCACATGAGCACGCATGAGGCAGGTTTAAACCGCCGGCGGCGCGGCGGTAACGGCTTGTGTTTCGCTTGTTAGCAAATTATTGAAATTTATATTAAATGTACACTTATATTGGCGTAATCATTAAACAGTAAGAAATACTAATAATGGATGACAAATCAATTGTGGATAGCAGTGCAGTTTCATTTTTTGCATTAGGAGCTGTTGTTGGATTCTCTTTTGGGTTTTACTACTGGAGGACCCAAAAATGCCAAAAGCAAATATTTTCACCAGATGATGATTCTCTAATGGATGTAAAAAATGATGTTATCTATAAAAGGGACTATCAATAATATTTATATATTATATTTTAGTCAAATTCAAATGAAGTCTATAGAATGATAATTGGTGTCAGAAATGACTTAAAAATGGGCAAAGGAAAGGTTGCTGCCCAAGTTGCACATGCAGCAGTTGCTGCTTATATTAAAGCAAACCAAAAAGCACCAAAAGCCCTGAACAAGTGGGCTAGACATGGTAAATGCAATAATGATCTGCCATCCAATATAAAAAGGTAGTTAGTCAAAAATATACAGAAGGAAATAATTATATTTTATGACTTATTGCCTTTTTGCTTTGAATGTTAGCAATTTGAAAAATTGAAGTACTATACATCAAATTATATTCTAGGCCAAGCAAAGATTACAGTGAAATTAGAGAATGAATCTGAAATGTTAGCTTTGGTAAAGGATGCTAAAAATGCTGGAATTCTAGTGTCAATTATCCATGATGCAGGGCATACCCAAGTTGAACCCAACACTAGAACTGTGGTTGCATTTGGGCCAGCAGCCAAGGATGAACTAGACAAAGTAACAGGCCATCTCAAACTTTACTAAATGTACTTGGATATATATGTATTAAAAATTTACAATGAAACATTATGCTGTAAGTATACAGTTCATTTCATAGTTCAAAAATGTTATTAATTATTATTTCTTTAACCTGTTAACCAGGCAGGACATACAAATGCGTGAAACGTTGCGTGAGCGGGCAGGACTAATTTCGTACAACAGAACTTAAACACTATCAACAATACACTTGAAAAAAGTTCTTTTGTGTATCTTTTAGTTGAGGAACTTATCAAATTAATTACAGAGCAAACAGATTTGTACGCCTCCCAATTTTTTGATAATGATCCCAAGCTGAAGCCAAGTTGTCCTGCTATTTTCCAGAACAAATGAAAAGGGATATAGAAAAAGTAAATTGAGAATATGCAGAGTTTGCTACAAAAAAGGTATTGCATACTGGTGTCTAGAAGATTGTAAGGTTGCACCATGTATGTTGATACTCGTTTTAAAATCTATCATACGGAAACAGTTTTATATATTATTTTTTATACTCAATATTCCTATTTTACCTGAGTACTTTTGTTTACTGTTTGGCACTTGTTAACTTGTTTATACTTTTTATTGTGTATCTAAGTACAACCAATATATTTTTGGTACTCTACAATTGTTTGTAAAACTTTTCATTCCTTTTAAGCATAAGTAAAAAATAAATAATCTCCGGGCGTGACGACTAACACGTCTTAGTGGAATGAAGCGTTTTTAGAAACTTTCCGCTTCACCGGTCAAATACAAAGTGGATGAAATGGTAACTCACCTGACTAGGTTAATCCAGATATTGGCAAAATTAAAACACCATTATATTTTTTGATAAGAAGTGGAGATTGTTCTTATTCATAGCAGCTTAAAATATAGTTCATTTACAATTCCTGGTCACCTGAATCCTCATTAAACTGTATTGTTTCAAATGAAATTGTCTCCTTTCTATAGCAGCCATTTAATTTCTTGACCAAATCTCCCCACAGCAAATCTTCATCACAATTTGGACACTTTCCAGCAATGGGAATGTAATCTCCAGTATTCAAAAACAACTTACTTAAACAGATTACATGAGACCTCATTATGCAACTAGAATTAATACATGTCATCATATCCTTAGATATTATGCCATTACACAGACAGCAAGTATGATTATTAGATATATCTACAGATTTATGAGATAACTTAATTGGTGAATTTTTAGATGTCTTTAGAAACATGTCTTTTGTTATATTTTCATTAATGGGCATATGAATTGGAGGCAGTCTTTCTAATGGAAATTTTTGTTTAAATGTGTTATCTAACCAATGTATGATCAATGGTAATCGATTCCAAGGACCAACTTGTAGCATTTCTGACAATACTCTCAGACAATAGTCAAACACTTTTTCACGTTGCTTTTTTCGAGATACTTTATTTAATCGTCGAGATATTGTAGGATGTTGCCATGCCCATTCAAACTAAAATATGAGTTTTAGTAATGTTTCTGAAAGCAATATAAACAATCCATACCCGAAGAGCAGCAATATCATTAGGAAATCCATAAATAATTAATACCATCAACCTTAAAGTGAAACGAATTAAATATTAGCAATGAGATTTAATAATCAAATTTATACCAAGGCCCTCGATTACTAGTTTTCCGCGCTCCACCTGCTTGAGTTCCTTTATTGTGTTGATTAATCCTCCTATTTGGATTGACAGTATAGCCAATATAGGTTCTACCAAAATATTTCGGATTTTTACAGAATAGTAAGTAAACTCCGTGAAAATTTTCCTTGTTTGCGGTCATCGCACTTGAGATACCTCAATCTAGTGGACACAAGCTACACAACAATAGAAATAAGACAAAGCAGTCATCAGACACATTATGTTCAAGGATGAATGAAAATGACACAGGCTTTTGTCGTTTACTCAACGGCAAAGATGACGCTAAATGAGTGTGGTCACAAAATGTTTATTGATATTTATTATGTTGATGAAACTTAACATTAATATTATATATAACATTATGTGTATTTTGATATTTTCCTGCAGAGTTATTAGCCGGAATCAAATCCGCGACAAATTGGGGTATATGCACCGAAGCGTTCATGCCAACAATAAGAAATGAAAAGAACCTAGGAACCACTGACTTGTAAACCAGCGCGCTGCTAAGTGTACTACCGAAGTAGCTATGTTAATGTGATTATGATTCCTATATACTAAGTGCTATTATTTTTTAAACAATCATTTAATTATTGTTTTTCCATGCTTGAAGGACTCTTTGTTGATGGCTTTGCATACGGATAATTGTGTTGTCATTATTGGGGAAGGGAAAAAGATTTCTGCTTTTTGTCTCTTCTCCAGCAATTTCTCATCTTTAACACTTAAATCATAACCTCCTCGACCCAAGGCGAATCTCAACTCACTCTCCTCTCACGTGCGACTGAACCGTTTAGCTTCACTTACTGATGCGGCACGCGACGATATCTGTAGATTCAATCACCACCTTCTATTTCAATAGAACTGATATAAAAAATATAGGAATATGTTTGTCACGAAGTATTTACTATTCATTATGTTGAAAAAATTGCACTATAACGCTTACTTAAAATTGATTTGTAAAACGTTTTCGGCATGTTGCCTTCTTCAGCCAGCGCTGCCGCGATTCTTGGTTGGTCGCAGGTTATACTATTTATCAAGAAAACTATCATTTTAAACCCATCCCAGACAAAAGACACAGCCGATAGATAAAATTCTAAATATTATACTGCAGAAAGCAACTAACCGATAACGGTTAACAAATTTTGCTAAGTGTTACTGTTACAGTTTTATTTATTATTATTTATTGATGGGATGATTTCTTCGGGGTATATGTCTCATGGCAGTTTTTCTTGCTTGAAGCTTAGCAGCTAGTCTAATCTGTCGCGGGTTCGGATCCGCTAACAACTCAGTTCTTGGTGGTGTCAAGACCAGCTGGGAGTCTGCATCCTGTCGAAGAGAAAAACGATGCTGCTACTGAGCGGCCAATTATGAAAGCTTGTGCTAATTATTCTACATCATGTAATATACTTTTATTATGTGGTGCACCAAAGAGTCCTGTAAGAGATCTGTAAGTCTGAAGCATTGCCAGGTGTTTTGTACATATTAATTTGCAACTCAAAAGCAATTCACGTAATACGTGGTTAAAGAAGGGCGCAAAGTAGTTTCTCTACTGTAACGCCGATATGGGTTTATATATAAACTTTATGCTTGTTCTAAAAGCTGAAAACGACAATTTGTATTGAAAGATTAAAGTATGACTGGATATATATTTAAATTTATGTTTATTGAACTACCTTCAGCCATCAACGGTTACCTGTTTTAATTGATATTTATGGTGTAAAATTAGATAGTTTTATTTGATTTTGATAAATAATAAATTCTACTGTTTTTTTATGTGTCATCGATTATACGATTCAAAGTGTACCAGTTGCATAATGAGGGGAAAACTTGGTAACGTTTTGATTGAACACTTCAGAATACCGGGACAAACACGCCGGGGTATTTTACATCAAGTGGAGTTACCTAGTCCGCTGTACCAGATTGAACAACCAGAGGAAGAATTCGTGGGCGCGTGGTCTGCTCGCTTGGATTCAATCAGTTTCATATTTTTGTTCCTAGCAACATTTATTTAGATTGGGAGATGTTCTAATATAAATTCCGGAAGTAATTCTAATAACTCGGAGCAAAGAATGACTACGTTACTTTTTAAAACGTTGAGTTCATCGAGGTAGAACGCTATCGACGACACGTTTCCTCTTGATGGAAACAAACACGTGAAGTTCGTCAGGTAGTTGTAAACGAGGGTTTAGACAATAACAACTAGGAAAATTAGAAAACAGGCGAGGGTAATCTAGGCTGTCAAATGAAAGATTAGATGACCAAGGTTATGATTATTCGAGAACGTTACTAGGGTACTCATTTGAACCCAAAATTTGGGTGCAGGCAACGTGGTGTACGTGTCGTTTTCAGCTTTTAGAACAAGCATAAAATTTATATATATATATAAACCCATATCGGCGTTACAGTAGAGAAACTACTTTGTGCCCTTCTTTAACCACGTATTACGTGAATTGCTTTTGATTGCAATCAATAAAGACCGATGGTTTATTTGTTAAAGTTGCAAATTAAGATGTACAAAACCACATAATATAAGTATATTACATGTTGTAGAATAATTAGCACAAGCTTTATTTAGAATAGATAAATGGTGAAACTAAAAATATGATTTAATCACAAAAATAAAACGTATTTTTCGCAAGAACAATCTAACACACACTAGCATTCTAAAACGATTGTTAATACTAAGTAATGATAATTATATATTGATAACATTTACATTAATAAATATGAATTATGCTAAATTGGAGGAAACTGTTGAAAATAATATGTTTACTTATAGTAAGGTATTACCAAAAGATCCAAAAATCCCTCTAGATTCTTACGAAACCAACAAATACCTGTGCTGTAAAATAAAAGTACATAGAGAGAATCTTACAATAAAGACTAAAAAATAATAAATTTAAAAAATGCAATAAATTCTAGCCAAGCACTCGCCTACATATGTAATAAATAGCTACCAAAGAGAGATATTCTGAATAAGACTTAACAAATTGAATGCTACTGATACGTGTCATATTATGAGCGCTTTTGGTTTTTACATTAAAAGTAAAAGTGACAATGCAAAACACAAGTAAGATTATGACTTACTTCTTCAAAATAACTGCCAAAATTTTCTTCTTCGATACAAGTAATATTTTGGGTAATGTATTTGCATTAATTTTACTATTTATTAACAATAAATCTTATCCATACTGTTATCAACTGTATTTTAAGCACTATAAACCCATTGTATAAGAAAAAGCACATACTTATGATGAAGAACATAATTCACACAGTAAAATTATTACAGACAGTATTATTCCACAACCTCATATCAAAAACGCTCTTTTCAAATGTTGTAACTGGATGCCATGTTGTTGTATGATAACACATATATTGCACATAGAATGCATGTACAATAATAATTCTTACTCTGCTTTCCCAGAAAAGTAATAAAGCTGTCTCAATGGCGTTCTGAATAAATTTATACAATTCATAACTGTGCACTGAGTTTCTCCGCAGGCGAATGTAATAATTGTCGTTGAAAAGATTTGGTGTGATAAGTTTATATTTTCTTTTTATTTGCTGCAAGATATTTCGGGAAATAGGCGAATGATATCCACTTTGTAATCGTGATATTAGCACAGCATATTTACCCGTTGATATAAGAGAATTAATATAATCATTGTCAAATATATTATACCATTTTGCAAGAGTTTTTTATAAACCATCTAAAATAATTCAAATGTAATAAGTCAACAACATTACATTTATAATGAATACGTAGATCATTGTCTGCCAATTCACTTAACGTATTAATGTGATTTTCTAATCTAAAAGTCTAGCAATTAGGTAATAAATTAAACGCAGTTGTAATTAAAACACCTGCAAAGAGCAACAATGACATGATACACATTATACATTTATCCCTTTTTAACCTAGTTATAGAAGTTGCTGGTTGAAGTAAAAAACCGAATATTATTAGAAAGCTGATATTAACTTCTCGTTCTTGTATAAACCTAATGTAAGTAATTCCTCGAGACACAATGATTACGGTCAGGATTGGGAGCCAGACGTATGGATCTAGAACCTTAATCGACATCAAATATCCATACTTTACACTGCAATAAATTAAAATATTTACTTTTGAACAAAGTAAACAAATTAATTTTGTCCATGTCTAAGGGTAATGCTGGGAAACTACCATACAATATTTCGTTATACTCTTCATCAAAGCGAAGTAATTTATTAAATAATTTTATTTCTTGT
>JAODIE010022664.1:0-17588 GCA_027575565.1 Diploeciton nevermanni
GATTGGGGAACGCTGAAGAGAATGCTAAAATATTTGCTAAACAACTCTACCTTTAGAGTATTTTTGTTTGCGGTCAATTTTAAAACATTTTCTTTTGCAGTGTCGTGAGGCGCTTTCAGTTTAATTCGCTCATATAAATAACTTCCAACATCCAAAATTTTATATGCCCCCTTTTCAATATTAACTATCCATCCATGCGTTATATAATTTTTATCAAAATAGTAGAATTTATCATTAACATCCTTTTTAATGTTTGGTGTCGCATTAAAAGTGTGGAAACCGATGAGGCCGATGCAGTAATTTAGTTTAGGATTTTATTCAATCGGTGGGTAAAAGTCTTGACTCAGCACGTTTGTAGTGTCCATTAACGATACGGTTAATGACATGACTGATTAACTGTTTTAGGAAAAATATATCAATATTTATTAGAGGAGTGGAGAGAGAAAAAAAAATGTTTTCATTTATGTCTACTAAAACAGATGAAACAGCGGTGGGTTTGGTGTTTTTTCTAAAATTAACGTGAATGTGAAATTGATTGAAACTATTTGGAAAGTTTGCACACCGCCCATTTAAAAAATCATGCTAGGAGCAGCGAAGTAAAGCGTTTATGGAATTGGCTGCCGCACGCTAATCGTCAACGGTAAAACATTGCAGAACTCTTGTTATGAGCATTATAATTTACCGAGCGCTCGAACGCACATTGACGGCCCACCGCCGAATAAAAGAAATTGTTTTCAATTACAAACAAATAAAAATCAGTAAATGTATTTTTTCTAGTAAATCATAAAAAAGAATTTAATGTTAAATGTCCACAATTATAAAGATTTAAGCCCTGATAATTATCATGATTATAGAAAATTTTAGAACCTTAAAAGTACTTTATAATTTTTTTCAAAAACTGAAAGTTGCCATAACTCTCAAAATAAACGACTTGATGTCCATTCTTTTGATATGCAGTCCAGTGAGAGCCGGGTTTATCAAGTAAAACATTACGCATAAATATACCGCAAAAATGTGACAAATCACTTGTATGATGCAACAATTCGAAATTTGTCAAAACGTTATATGATAGCGAATTTATTATTTTCTTCGCTTTCTCACTGCCGCCAACGATTGAAAAAGACCCAATTCTTTACAATGCGGGTTGTGAAAAAAACCTTTGCAATTGCAAATAACAATGGTTTCCATCATCTTGTTATGCCTATTTGCTTCATCCAACTTTTTTCTTGCATCGGCGGAATTATTGACAGTTTTAGTAATGCCAGCCGTTCCGTTAATCAAAGAACCAATTGCACTCAGTCTTGCAAAGATTGGAACTAGAGGAAGGATTCCGCCAGTTTTTGGAATTGATATTATTCTCGGTTTTCGCACCTTTGATTGCCCTCCAATATTTTTAACTGCCATCTTAGCTGTTTTTAACGCACTCTGAACGCCATCGTTGTGCACAACTGCCGGATTATTTTTTTTTTTATAGTTTCTGAAGAATTACCGACTTGACCTTGGCAATAACTGATTTTTTCAATAGTTGTGTTTTCACGCTTTTGGATTGTTTCCCATATTGTGTGTTCTTCATCTTATGCCCCATCCCCATCTTACGCTTAACTTTTATAATACCTGCAACTGTTAACGCTGCCGTTTGTTCTCCTAGGAAATACCATGTTCTTTACACGCTCTATCTAACATATTATAACCTACATCACCCCTTGCAGGACGCTGCTGCAACTTTGCACCCGGCAAACAATAGAAATAACCTAGCAGATGTAGTTCAGTTGGTAATTTATTAATCGCGTTATTAATTAAACCATTCCTAATCATTGTGCACGCTCGACCAAAGGTTAAAAAAATTAAAAGTAATATATTGGTAGTTGTTGTCGAGTGTTAGAGAGATAAAAGTATACAAACATCGAATTGCCCTGCCAGTTATCAACATTGATGATTTTGTGCGTTAATGACACAGTTCACTTTTTCCAAACTTGATTCAATCCTTAATTTGTGGATCATGAAATTGTGGTAAATCTAACGCACTTTTAAGTATGTTTTTAAGCAAATTTTAGATTTTAGCGAGGCAAACTCAAATTCTATTTTTATATTTGATGACGTTGCATGTCATGAGCAGAACAACATACGCGAGTTCTTTAGCATGGGCAGACATAACGCAATCGATTGATTTTACTTTTGCCAGAGTTATACCCGCATCCCAAAACATCTTATAAGAGATAACGCTAATTTTCTCATTTTATACAAGCAAGACGATATGAACCTTAGGTATATTCATTCAGATCATGTTAGTAGTGATATGACATTCAAAAAATTTAAACAAATGTGTCACAACTGCTAAAGAGGAAAGTCTGGATTCTTAACTATTAATAAAAATTCGGATGAGGGGCGTTACAGATGTGGTTTAAATGGGTCGTAGGTAAGGGCTAGTTCCTTAGGTGTATATCGTGCCATGTTAGTTTACTGATTTCAATTTTAGGAATTGCTGTTCCGGTCGATTTTACCACATCCAAATCAGTTCTTGAACGTAGTAAAACTATTTCTTGTTTTACACCAGTAAAAACCTTAGTATAATCTTCAGCAAATCCTAACCAGAATTTTAATGAAACATGTAAACCAAATGTTTTAGATATTGTGTTATAATTAATTATAATTTTATTTGTATTCTTCTATCCAGCAATAGCAAAAGTGGTGTTATTTTTAGGAATGCCAACGTCACGATTTCTATCAATTTCAACATTATTGATTTCTTAGCAAACTTCGTTGAACATAAAACTAAATATATTTTGCACAATATTCCATTCCGCATCTGTTGCTCCATTTAGCTTGATTTTCCCAAAAAATTGGATATAGTTTTCACTTGGTAATGATAATAAATCTTGATTTTGAATTACAATTCAAATCTCATTATTATTATCAACATTTTCTCCATGTGGGTGATATGTATGATATTCATATTTAGTAATACTATTAGAATACTCTATACCTTCGTTGCGATTTAGAAAATTCTCCATTTTTTCAATTGTGTTTTATTTTCACTTTATATCCCAATGTTTAAAGTTTATTAAGTGATGACGCTAACACTAATGGTACGTTACTGTTGTTTTTTGTGGGTTGTATGGAAATATTGCTTCCCTTAATCTCCCTCCTTTAAATTTTATTGAATATTAAACCCATCTGCTTTTAATTCTAATTACACTATTATTTTCTCCCCACGAAAATTTACTAATTGTCTGGTTTGATTAAGTATACGAATAGTTATGTTATCGATTGCAATCTTTATATTCACTGGTAGGTAAATCTACGTGTTGTGATTCTATATTAATTGCAAATTCTGGTTTTACCGAGAGTGAAAATTCATATAAAGTATGTAATAATTTTGAATTGTAGTAGAAGCTCGTAAGTAAATCATATTCCAAACGCACACTACTCACTCTTATTATATCAATTGGTAGATCTGACTCATATAGGGTTTTTAATTTTAGCATTTGGTTCCTGGAATAACCTAAAAGTGGTCAAAGAATTCACTTTTAATTTAAACTTTTAGTGTAATAAATCATGTTTATGGGTCACTTTCGGTTTCCATTGCAATAAATAATTTTGCAAATATTTTTTAATGTCATTTATTTTGTAAGGCCTTTCTGGAATTTCTATTTTCTTCTCATTAATGTAAATTATATTATTTATATTGTTTTCAATATTGGGGATTGAATTATATGTATGAAATCCAATCAAAGCCAGGTTATAACCTAGAGGTGGATTTAATTGAATGGGTGTATAGTAGGATGCACTTAAAACACTTGACGTGCCCGTCAATGTAAACGTATTTGACATGACTAAAGAATTTTTAATTTTTACATTTTATTATATAAAAATTTTGAACATAAGTGGCCACAATTGAATTGATTTGTATGTTGATAATTATGATAATTGAAATACACAATATTACCATTAAAGTATTTAATAACTTTTGCGAGAGGTTGTAAATTTTCATAACTATCGAAATAGTAAACGTTATGTCCATATTTTTTATAGGCAACCCAATGTGTTCCATATCTATTGCTGTTATCTAAGTTAATGATACCCAATTTATTGAATTTTACTTTACGTGGTAAAGAGTCACGCATAAATATTCCTATAAAATGTGGTAGACATTGAGTGCCAAGTCTTTTCTTATATGGTTTGAGAAATAACCCTTTTCGTTACGTAATTCAATAGACTCCATTTCTTTATTGTGTCGATGAAATTCATCTAGCTTC
The DNA here is from genome assembly GCA_027575565.1 of Diploeciton nevermanni. Classification (NCBI taxonomy): domain Eukaryota; kingdom Metazoa; phylum Arthropoda; class Insecta; order Coleoptera; family Staphylinidae; genus Diploeciton; species Diploeciton nevermanni. The sequence goes on from JAODIE010022664.1 coordinate 4,257, forward strand.
TTTTTAGCATCTTTTGATTCATTAATTGTTTTTGCAATTCCAGCAATTTCACAAGTAAAGTTTCCTAAAGTACTAAGCCCAGCAAAAATCGGAATTAGAGAAAGGACACCACCAGTTTTCGGTACTGGAATAACTGAGGTTTCTTAATTTTTCTTATACCGCCTACATTTTGTATTGCGTGTTATGCCGCTGATAAGGCAATATCAGTTCCTTCGTGCAAAGCCTTAGAATCCAAATTGATCAATTTCTTATTTTTTGAAGTCATTTTCGTAATTATATTTTTTAGCTTACCGATGACATTTTTTGTTAAGAGAAAGAAATTTTTCTTTTTTCTTTTTCTGCTTTTTCCCGGCTTATTTTTCTCCAAGCCCATCCTAAATTTTTGTTTAGCACCCATAATTGTAGCCACTCCAAGAGGGGCAGCTTTTTCTCTAAAACTAGAATCTTTTGTTTTATAACGCTCTCTAGCTGCGTTTTGCAATTCTCTATCAGCTTCTCTATCAGTGTATTTTACAAGCCTCATCTAGTTTATTAATGCCTTAATCACCTCGTTCGAGACGTTTCCGTAACTTTGTTCCAGGTCCACAATAGTTATAGGAGGGTATATGCAGTTCAAACGGTAACTTATTAATTATTGTATTTATCAAACCACCACCTTCACGCACCGGTAATAACATAGTAACTACTGTAACATAAAATGGTTATACATCATATTTATCAGTCAGTATTTAAACCGTTTCAATGAAGTTTTCTATAGTCAAACAAAACTTATCACTAACAATTGTTAATTTAGATACGATATGTGAAGTGCCCGAAAATGATATTAGAACAAATTCTAAACGACATGGGATGCTATTTCCTAATTCTATACGTGTTCTTATATGGGGACTATTTAATTGTGGTAAATCTAATTTATTGCTCAGTTTACTAATAAATCCGAATGAACTGTGTTTTGAAAACCTCTATGTGTATTTGAAATCATTATATCAACAAAAATATTAATTCCTGGAACAAATTTTGAGGGTGTGGCTAGGTACTTTCCTTATAAAGAAAATGAAGAAGTTATCAGTCTAACAGCAGCAAGGCGCAATTCGATATTTATATTTGATAACGTAGCATGTGACAAACAACATAAAATTTGTGTATTTTTTAGTATGAGCCGGCACATGAATGTTGATTCGTTTTATTTGTGTCAGAGTTATACACGAATTCCAAAACATTTAATAAAAGACAATGCTAATTAAATTATTTTGTATGAACAGGATGAATTAAATTTAAGGCACGCCTATAATGATTATGGGAGTGTTAACATGACGTTTAAAAAGTTTAAGAAAATGTGCAGTTTTTGCTGAAAAAATAAGTATGGCATCCTTACAATTGATAAAGAATCAGAAAGAGTAGGTTATTGATATGGCATCGATACATATATAAATAAAACCAAAACAAATGTAAACTAGTTTTGACTAGAGAAGGCACCGGAAGTTGTTAGTATCTGTTTAAACCTGTTTGAACCTGTTTGAACTTGTTTAAAATTGGCAAAGTGATCATTTGTGTAAAAATGAATGTTAAAAATAAAATTATTAAACAAAAACTTATCAATGCCCGTAAACCTTTCAATAAAAGTGTTAGCTATTAAATTAGGAGAAATTAGTTCAATAAAATTAAGAAAATTAGTTATAAATTAGTGTTTCTTAATAGTAGCAGTACTTCACTCAGCGATGAAACTGCTAATACAATTTAATCAATTAATTAAGTACATAAATAAAATGCATTAGGTCTGTATTAAATAAAAACTACAATAAATTATCTGGAATAAACGTTGCCCATTTAAAGAACTAGGAAAAGTGGAAAATTGGATCTAAAGAAATAAAATTGTTGGGGAAGAATTTTGTAATTGCCGGTCATACAATTCCTGTAAGTACAGGTCTCTACAAATTAATATTTCGTTTATCACCAAAAGATTTTACATTAGAAAATTTAAAATCTTATCAAACATTTTTGAATCTAACCAACGCGTATTGACGAGGACATGAATCATCTGCACAAGTCGCTGGGAATAGTTCTGTAAAGTACAAAAATATAGTTAAACATGTACTGGAGAATAATTATGATAAAATACTTCCTAACCGTTATGGCATTGGAAGGAGAAAGCTAACAACTAGCACACCAAAGGCAAAAAACCTGTTCAACATAAAAGTAGCGGGTTTGAAAATTTAAGCGTTGATAAACGTCCTTATAAATATGTATATTTTGATAACTTGAACAAAATCATTAATTGTCTGTGTTTATTACATGCATCTAAATCAGCTGGTAATAAATCACACACCAATAAAATTATTTCTATCGAGAAAGAATTGCGTGAGGTGGAAATTATATAATAGATTATTTATCAGTGGGCGATTTAGTGTGGTTCCTAAAACTAAAACAAAGTGTATGATTCTTGTTGATAAATTTAAACGGTTTTTTCCTAATTCATCCACCAGCAGTAAATACTCTAATAATAGAGATAAAAATAGTTACGATCATATTTTACGGTCATTGGGGTACAACAAAACGGAATAAAAAATTTGGATATAAAAAATCGACGATTAGAAGACACAGGTATCGCAATCAAAGAAAATGACGCCATTTCCCAGCAAGTTCTCAATACAAAAATTAAAGAACAAAGAAGTATTTTTGAAATAAAAGTTATAAAGACGGTCAATAGAATTATTGATACGTATAGAAAAAGAATGCCAGATTTGATTATTAATATGGAAAAGCAACGCCACGTTGATGATGCCGCTTCCAAAGAAACTCTAAAAAACAAAAATTAAAGAACATTGAAAATTGATGTCTCAGGGAGTTGCGCAGATAATCAATTAAGTAATTAAAAGACATGGAAATTTAGTATCAATTATTAGTTCACATGAGAAGGTAATTAAAAGAGTGATAAACGATATAAAAAAACGACTTAAACTGAATTTCAAAAATAATTTTTCCAGTCTTAATTAAGGAACCGGTGGGATTGTTAAACAAATCAAAGACTTAGAAAAACAACAAGCAAAAATTATAAAAAAGGATACTGAACTTTATTTAATGGGGAAGGAGGAGGATGTGAGCAGTGGAAATTATAAAAAGAAAAGGAAGCTTCCATCTGATACTTCTGACGGGATAGCAGTGGTATTACTTGGTGCAAATAATTTATTAAAATTGCAACCCGAAAAAAAAGTAACAGATCCTAAAAAATGATTAAAATGACGAAGACTACTGGTAATGCATAATAAAAGATAGTTGAAGAATTACATCGATCGGCTTACAAATCTATCCAGGACGACAAACAATAATTAAAGAACTAGACGACTTGTGGCAGGCAAATTTAGCTTAGTTTATTCTATTTGCAAAAGAAAATATTGATTACAAATATATGCTAGTTGTTATTGATTGATCTTCAAAATACTTACGGACACGTGCCTTAAAAATAAGACTAGCAAAATTATTACAAAAACATTTAAAGACATTATTAATTCTTTTAAGCGTAAGCCACATAACTTACAAACTGATCAAGGTAAAGAATTTTATAAAAAATCTTTTGCTAAAATTATGAAAAAACATTAAATTAATCATTATTCCACGTATTCAGTGATAAAAGCGTCTATAGCAGAGCGTGTGATTGGAACTCTAAAAGATAAGTTTTATTGCTCTCTCAGTTTACGCGGCTTATTCAAATATTATGACACGCTCGATACAATTACCGCAGATTATAATAATCAGAAACATTTGACAATTAGAATGCAACCAGCGGATGTTACAAAAGATAAAAAAGATACATTGTTGCGCTCTATGTATACACATATTAAAACTGTGGGTAGAAGAAAATTTAAAGTTGATAATATCGTACAAATTAACAAGCAAAAAGCAATGTTTGAAAAAGAATACACTCTAAATTAGTCTACCAAAATATTTAAAATTAAAAAAATTAAAATCTTTAATCCTTCAGTTTACTATTTGCTTGACAAAAAAAAGAATAATATTTTAGGAGTGTTTTATAAACAGGAATTACAGCGAGCCACCTATGATGACGTGTATTTAATTGAAAAGATGTTGAAACCAAAGAATGGAAAGATATTTGTGAAATGGTTAGGTTTTGATAAAACTCACAATAGTTGGATTGAAAATAAGAGTATATTATAAAGTAATGTACCAATTTTTTTTTGTAGTTAGTATTAAAAAAAGCCCTGTAAAAACGTGTTGTGTGTGTGTGTGTGTGTGTGTGTGTAAAATAAATTATTAATGAAAAAATACATTTTGTTTTTTATATTAATGATAACTACGAATGCATCGTGTGAATTTGAAACGGACGCTTACGCATTTTTAACACGATACAAATGCATTGAAACTAGAGACACACAAAATCAATTTTTGAGATTAAACTCAAATGCTTGGGATAAGTTTGAATTAAAAAATGCGCTTAAGGAATTTCAGCATTTTTTCAACATTAGCGCAGATGAAATATTAAATAACGATATGATCCATTTGATGCAGCAGCCTAGATGCGGCATGAGTGACGTAACCTTTGGCGAGATGAGTAACTCAAGGTCATATTGGTACAATAAAACAAACCATTATTGGCACAGCATTAGCAATCCAATACGGTTGCGATGTGCCAATCACATATCCAACCTAAATTCACTGATTACTGAAACTACGGCAAATGTAACAATTGGACCTAACTACTCGTTGACGAAAATTGGCATGAAACATGTTACGCGTATTGGATACTGGAATGTAAGAACTATGTTGGAAGCTTCAAAATTAGCACAAATCACGCTCGAAATGAATAATATGAGACTTGCAATTTTAGGCATTAGTGAGACTTGCTGGAAAGGATCTGGTGAACTAAGAACGAGTACAGGAGAATTGCTCCTGTACTCTGGCAATGATGTTGACTTAAGTCATATGTATGGTATTGGCATTTTACTAAACAAACACATGAATAGCAGCCTCATTGATTGGACTGCAATTAGTAATAGAATAATTACTGCCCGCCTTCAAACCAGACTACGGAACCTAGTTATAGTACAATGCTACGCACTCACAGAGAATGCAAACAAAGTAGAGAAGGACGAGTTCTATTCATCGTTAAATGCAGCTGTGGCAAAGTGCAAACGCTCAGAGATACTCCTTGTAATGGGTGACTTAAATGCTAAAATAGGAGGTAATAATGAACATCGCGAATATTGTATGAGAAGGTACGGGCTTGGCATTTGCAATGATAATGGAACTAGGTTCATCGATTTCTGTTCGCAACAACAACTGATTATTGGCGGCTCCCTGTTTCCTCATAGAAAAGTCCATAAGGCCACCTGGGTGTCACCTGATGGAAGAACTAGTAACCAAATCGACCACTGCGCTTTGTCCAGAACATGAAGAAGGTCGCTATAAGATGTGAAAGTTTACCGCGGCGCTGACGTGAGTAAGAAGTAAGTAAGAAGTCTGCAGATTCTAAATCCAGCAGGCTTAAATACAATATACAGAGTCTGACACTCAATAAAAGTAAGCACGAAGCCGTGCGCAAAAAAATTGTAAGTCTAGGTCAATCATCTCACACCTGGCCGACCCTAAGAGAAAAACTAACTTCTATATGTGCGGAGCATATAGGACGATTACCCAAATCTAAGAACAGTGACTGAATCTCCGTGACTGAAAATTGTTACTACTATTGTGAAAAACAGACTAGGTGACGTGATAGACTCGAAGATCAGTAAACAACAGGCGGGATTTTGACCAAATCAATGTTGCGTAGACCACATAAACACACTACGCATAATCATCGAACAGTCCTCGGAGTTCCAAGCTCCGCTATACTTAACTTTTGTTGATTTTAGACAGGCATTCGACACATTAAACCATCAGTCGTTGTGGCATGTCTTAGACAGAATCGGAATCCCTACTAAACTAACAAATGTAATAAGATCCTTATACACTGGCGCCAAGTGTAGAGTACTACATAGGGGAGAAGTGGGTGAGGAAATAAATGGACGTAACGGAGTCAAACAAGGGTGCGTCTTATCTCCCTTGTTGTTTATAATCGCCCTAGATTTCGTTCTAGAAATCAGCAAAATCAACGCTGGAATCCAATGGGGACTACACGACCGGCTGGAAGAACTGGCCTACGCCGATGATATCTGCCTTCTCGCACAGTCACATAAAGATATGACGCTGAAGCTCCAAACCCTAAATGAGGCGGCAGCATCAGTCGGGTTAGCAATCAATTTCAACAAAAGAAAAGAAATGAGATTAAATACTAGGTGCGACTTACCACTGCAGATAGGTAACGCTATCATTGAGCGAGTGACAAAATTTACCTATCTAGGCAGCGTGTTGGATGAGAGCGGTGGAACCGAACTAGACGTGTCGGCAAGGATAAGGTACGCTAATCTGGCATTTGCTACTTTACGACCCGTTTGGAACTCAAGATGCTACAGCACTAACCCCAAGCTACGCATTTTCAACTCGAACGTCAAATCGGTTCTGCTATACGGTTGCGAAACTTGGTAAAACACTAAAAGCACTGATCACAAGCTCCAGGTATTTTGTAATAGATGTTTGCGTATAATTTTACGCATATTCTGGCCATCTACAATCCGTAACGCGGACTTACTGATTACAACCAGACAAGAAGAAGTCGCACATGAAATCATCTCAAGGAAATGGAGCTGGATTGGTCATACCCTCAGAAAAGCAGTAAGCACAATCTCTCGTGCAGCCCTTGACTGGAACCCACAAGGTAGACGCAAAGTAGGGAGGCCTAAAACTACCTGGCGTAGAACTACAATTAAGGAGGCGAACGTAGCGGGAAAATCGTGGGAGAAAGTCAAGGCGTTAGCAAAAAACAAGGTCCGTTGGAGAGCATTTGTCGATGCTCTATGTTCCGCTAGGAATTGATGAAAAGAGAGAGATAGAGAGATTAGCAATCCAAATGGAGAAAGAAATTTGGCTGAGCATGTGTTTAAGATGTGGGAAAAACACTCAAATCTCAATTTTTTCCAAACCGAACCCCCAAAAATGCTAATATAGTAATTTCGTATAAGTGGTATGCTCATCATTTTAGTAGATGTTGTGGTCGTCTCCAATGCAACCTACCATTGGATGGTTCATATGGAGTCTTGGAACATGCCTTCTTTCCCAATCAACCTAGTTTGCATCCGGTGGAAATTCATATCGACAGAAGTGAAGGATGGAATAACGAACTAGCAAATAAAAATGGAAACGATGGTATAAACTTTTATCAAGTTTTACTACATGAAATTGGTCACACACTTGGCCTTTTTTATTTCGGCCTTGAAGGTGGTGCGATGCATTCGTCGCTCGTTGTGCGCAATACGACAGATTTGAAATTTAAGTACATTGTCTCACTGCAAAGCCTATATCCACCAAAGACGGCAACAACCTCAACAACAACAATATTGCCATCAACGGTGAAAGTGCAATCACCATTGACTGAACGGCTACCAGTAAAAGCGGTCACAATCTGTGAGATTGAAAATCAATTCGATGCAAGGTTTCTTTTGGTGCAAGGCGGTAAAATGTACATATTTCATGGGCAGTGGGTCTGGCTCTATGAGGTGAATGTGGACAAGCTACATGAGCCAAACTTTATTACCGATTGGCTGCCATTTTGACCAAACAATTTTACTACCATTAACTTTATTTATCAATTACTAAATGATGATATTATTTTAGTTATTAATCAAACAGTTTACATTATTCATTATCCAAATTTAAATTTACTAAATGTTTCTCTAAACATTGCAAATTATTATAATAGACTACCAAAAAATGCAATAATACAGGCTGCGTTCAATTCATAAGCGGGGAAAATTTACGTATTTTACAATAATATTTTCAGCGCAGAACTAATTTCTAATGGAATGGTGGGGCGGGTAGTTCAAAAAGTTTAGAAAATTGGTGAAATTTTCCTCGGTATTCCGGCGTTTGTGAATGGTGGTTTCAGGTATTTTGATGGTAATTTATATATTTTTTAAGAATGATAGCATATATGTTTTTAATGAATTTAAAAAAAAATTTAATTAATGTCAAACAAAATGATTTAAAAATATTTCATATTTCTTGTTTAAAAAAATCATTGCTTAGTAATCTATAAAATTTGTTAGAATCAATTGTATATTACCAATAAAACCTTTAATAGAGCATAATGACAATATGGTAGTGTACTTATTCCATCATCATATTACTAGATGATGGAATAAGTACACGTTTATCATCTCCTTCTTTTAATGAGGTTGTAATTGTTCTAAATGTAAATATTTTATAATTAATCTTATTGTATTAAATGTAGATACTATTGCTTTTTCTTTTTTTAAAATGGACAAAAAATCATTCATTGTTATATTTTTCAGCGCAGAACTGGGTATACTTTTTACCCTTTCTCTAAAGTCTCTAGATTATACATTTTAGGTTTAATAGTAATAAACTTGACAATAAAAATGTTAGCAAATTTATCTTTAAATTTACCAACAAAATGTAATTTATCATTTGCATATACTGACGAAAAATTTGCTTGCTTCACGGCGAATTATATAATAAATTATTATTGCTTGATCTAATCTTTTAGCTCTGAATAGATAAACTAGCAAATCTGTGTCCATATAGAATAGCTGACTATCAAAAAAATTTAACATTCTAGTAGAGTTAATATAATTATAGTGAAAAAAATTCATTAATGATTTTAAAGTTTCTAAAATTACCATTCCAATATATATGGGCTTATAAAATTTAAATTGAGTTTAATTCATTTCAATTGCAATTAAAAACCCATTAAATATTTTACATGTTTTAAAATTTGGACGAGAAATATATTTTTTGCACGATCGTATGAATGCACTAAATGTATCTGTCTGCATTTTCGAACTTTTTGCATCGTTTTTCCAAAAAATGCATTTTCCACAATTTGAAATGGTTACGTTCAAAATCAGTTTTTGCACGCAACTCGCAGAATAGTATTCAAAACAATATATTCCTTTAACCAGTAATTGTGCTTAAATTTTAGTATTCTGTAAACTTTTAATAGAACTAAATCATTTAGAAAACATTGAATTAAATTATCAATAGTAATTACATATTTTTGTTCTTGTCTAAAACTTGTCAATAACTTTTTATTTTGATCATCGTGTTTAAGACAAAATGGAAACTGTGAATGTTTATCACGCACATGTTGTGAGTAATCCAAATCTACTTCTAAATAGCAGCCGATGTCAAAATTTTGACCAAATTGCAAATTGTTAATTGATCCATCTTTAAGTAACGTTTTAATACTACTTACTGTGACCATATCAGACCATTCAAAGTTACCGTATAGCATTTTTTTTAAACAGTGCCCATCTATAGAGATTGACGGCATCAAAATACATTATAAATAATTCCTCCTTATTACCTTTGTATTCAATTAATCTATTGTTTGCTTCTGCATATTTATGAACACCCTGACATATACCTCCCCGAATTCCATTTTTGTAAATAATACTTTATCAATATCATTTAATAAGAATAATTTAATTCCAGTCATTTTCTATGCCGCTTTCCATGTGAAACTTGGAGCTGTGTAGAAATCTGTAGGATCAAGTAGATAAGCCCTCTGTAATTCTTATGGTTTTCCGGTTGGTACCAATCTCTAATGGGAGCCTAGTGTGTAAGAGTGAGAAGTGAAGTGTGATGTGAGTGCGCGTGAGACAGACGATAGTAAGCTTTCGTCAGTTGTGGATAGATGGCGTAACGGGTATTATAAAAGTAATAAAATTTTAAAAGCTAGCTTCCGCACACCCGCCAGTAAATGGCGCGACAGTTTTGTGTGTGTTTAAGGTTGCATATGTTAAATGGCGATTGCGGGAGTATTGAATTTGGAAGTTTCGTATTTGGCACGCGGGAGTTTTGCTGCATACGATAAATGGTGGAGTGCGGGAGTTTTAAATTTTTATTAGGTTAAATGGATAATAACAATATATTAGTTCTACAAAACATCATTTTATTAATTTATTAATACAATCATAGATTTAATTTATAATGGTTAAATGATAAACTTGAGATTTTATCTGTGCCAATTACACGTTTATCATCTTTAGCATATATTCCTAACTTATAAACTTTCTGCGTGAATAATTTATGATTGCAGAAGGTAATTGTGTGAAATGATGCAAACGCATTTTTATCATGAAACAAGGCATCAAAATAAGTATTGAATAATAATTTTCTTATCACCACATTACTTACACCTTTCGCCTTTTTAACCAATTTATTTTCGCACGTTTTGAAAGCATACAACTTACAACACATTACAATAAATTCAGAAATAAAAATGTGTGCTCATCTCTACATTTCCCTACCATTTTCTTATTAAAGTTTTCAATTCCGTAAATATTATTTGCGGGGTATACAGATTTTCTTTTGCATCCCGTCTAAAGATATCATATATTGTAAAATTAAGACTTTCATTTACATTAAAATTACAAATAAATTAGTACACAAACAAATCTGTATCTATGTACAAAAGTTACGCATAGTAAATATTAGAGACTAAACTCGTTTTAATATAATTATAATGAAAGTCATACATTAAGTATTTTGATGACTCTAAAATATACATACCAAAATAAATTGGTGGTATTAAATTTATTTTTTACCTTATTTATCTCAGTACCATTAAGATTTTTATTAAATATAATATTGCGTTTAAAATTTGATTTAGCAATTAGTTTCCTCGCTCTGTTTCAATTTTTCTGAGAGACTAATTTTAATTCACGATTGTTTCGAATATTCTCTATTGTTTTACCAAAACATGCATTATTTTTCTTTTTAAAGACATCTCTTACAAAGTCTGATTTAGCTAAAGCGCGTAGATTCGTATTTAACATTATATACTCTTTCAACCAGCAATAATGATCGTACGTTATTACTCTATAAATTTTCGTTAAAACGAATCCGTGTGAAATGCATTGTAATAAATTATAAATGTTTATTACATACCGTTCTTTAGGTTTGAAAAAACAGACGAGCTTAGTAACATTACTTGCAACCGTTCAATGTGTAGGGCAGAATGGAAAATCTAAATGAAAATCATGAATTGTTTGCGGATATTCCAAATCTACTTCTAAAAAACAACTTTTTTCATATTTCTGACTATAGTAAATATTCTTAATTCTCCCGTTTAAAATATTTAGTTTAAGAAGCTCAATAGATTTTTCATCCAGCAGGCGGGAATTCTTATTCGGAAATTTGAGACACATGAAATAACCATATAAATTACTTGCATCAAAATATATAATATGCGATTCAGGAATTTTTGAATCATAAGTTAAACTACCTAGCGCATCTGTTATGAATTTATTATTTGCTTTTGCATAACATTGAATGCTATGGCAAATTTCCCCACAAACCCCCTTTTCAATGAATAAAATCATGTCAATATCTGAGAGAAACTCCAATTCAACATTAGTTTTTTTCAATGCGGATTCCCATCAAAACCTTTGATCAATGAAAAAACATGTTGGATCGAGTTCATAATTTTTCATTAAAAATTTTTGGAATAATTCAAAAATGTCAGTAATAGAACATCCGTCTTTAGATATAAATCAGAATATTCGCCAAGTGTCTTAATTTTGAATTTTCACCAAACCGTTTGTGCATGCGCACAATCATCATCAGTGATACCGTCATCACGTAGAGAATTGAAAAAATTATGCTTCGTTGGTAATGCCCCTTCATTCATTTGATCAAAATCATAAACGTATTTATAAGGAAATACACTTTTTTGACATAATAATTGTAAATGGTTCTGATTTACAAAATGGCTAGCTGTGTGTATAAAATCATGCAATTCCAAACGATCCGCCAATTTAGCCAACAAACTTGGTATTAAGCAAAATGAATCTAAAAAGCGCCACGTTAGCATACCAAATTGTTTCAAAACTGAGATATAATTTTCTGCAGTCTGCGGAATGAGAGAAACTTGACCAGGATGAAAATTCACCAATTCGGTAATTAATAAGTGACAATCGTACCTACTAAAATTATAAAAAATGATGGGTAGTAATTTAAATTTCTTAATTTTTAAATTACAAAAGTTGCAAACAGCCGCGATAAAATTCACCCGGTAAAGTGATTATGATGTCTAACCTTAATATTAATCAGAGTGTAGCGATAAATACAGTATGTACATTGCTCGTTCTGTTCATATTTTAAACTTTGTTCTTCCGTTATGCTTATCGGTTGTTCGGTCGTATTGTACACGAGCTAAACGTCTCGGCTTATCACTGTCAACTCATTAATAAACCATCTAACAGGATTTTCTCCTTGATATAAATTAAATCTATTTAAACTTTTATCATAATGACTAACTAAATAATATGTAATACTGTACGTAACATGCTTATAAATCTTACCCAAAACATATTCAGCATTCATTCAACGGCTTATTAAAACATTTAAAATCTGCATAAATGACAAAAGATGTAGGTAATAATGCGGCATGTTTGGAAAATTCAAACACTTCACCTTTCCCAGGTACTTCAATTCTAACCGGCTGATAAAGTTTACAATCACGTTTGTGTTGTTTTAAAATACTATCAGAGCAGAAGTGGTTTATACATGTACTACATATAAATGTAGCACGTTCACAATGTGTAATCTGACGACGGCATAATCGGGATAAGTCTTTAATATAGCAATAATGACCTCAAATACTATTCTTTGCTTTCATAAGATAGAGTAAATTGATATGATTTTCACGCTCTTTCTTTGTAATATAAATAGGGATTACACAATACCCATCATCCAATCCAAAAACGTTAATTGAAATTTTCAAATTTTGTTTTTCAAATTTCAAAATATCTTTAAACTGTACTGGAAACTCTGTGCTTTTAAAATTCAAATGAGTATGAATATCCTGCGGGTAAGAATTCTGATCTTTAGAATTAGAATGGGTTAGAAATATATAGCATAAAATAGACCAGGCAAAACATCGATTATCATTGTTTTTAATATTAATAATAGCACGAGTAGGTATAATATGGCGGTGCACCCTGATAAGACCCATGTAAATCAAATGGACATCCGGTTAGTAAAGATCTAAGTAAGACTAATGTGTAAGAGAGAGAGGGAATGGGTGTATGGGTGTGAGAGAGACAGACATACTAGGTGAGTAGCAACGCAGTTGCATGAATTCGCCGCTAGGGGTCGTATGTGAGAGAAGTAGAATCCTACCGACAGAGTAGCTCGTGGTGTTTAATGAATTTGCCACTAGGTGTCGCATGGGAGAGTGTGTTAGGATCTTGCCTA
>JAODIE010022675.1:0-17558 GCA_027575565.1 Diploeciton nevermanni
TGTTATTAGGACGTTATCCAAATACACACTGCTTTTTTAAAGCGCTAACTTAAGGATTAATCACTGAAGTCGATTATTTTTCTATTTTCTTTTCTCTCAAAAAATGACTTAATTTTCATTAATATATAATATACCCACTCTCTGGGCAGACAGACAATCAATGGATCGATTCGCTTGCAGCAGGAAATGGCAGGCTGCGTACTCTTTATATGTTGGTATTGCAGTAAACGCTTTCTTGCCTACCGCATTTGAGTTCAAACAGTTAGTTCTACCGCTCGAATATAGCTGAAACTTGTTGTATAAGAATGTAATAAAATTGTTCATTGATATTGATTCATATTGATTATACAAACGATTTATAATTCAACAGCTTCAGATAAAAATAAATTATTCTGGTTTCAAAATAATTTAATAAACCAAAATGTTTTTAAATTTTTTTTTACTAAATTGGCTTGTACGGTATCCAGAAGAAACAACTAAGTCAAATATGTGAATGCATGAAGTTTGTTTTACAATACCAGCTGTGATCGGTTAAGGTATTTTGCATTGTATGAACGAATCTGAGGTGTCGCTGAATTAAGTCAACTTTACCTAAGACTATTATGACATTACTCTTTTTAAAGTGTTTTCTTTTGTTTTGTTTTTTTGTTTATTGGCAATTTATTGAAAAATCCAAAAAGTGGAAAGTGATTGGCTGTTTTTTTTGTCGGGGATGGGTATTTTGGAGGTTATGAAATTAGTCTTAAGGGTTTAAAGATTGTTTGGAAGCGTGACTGGGTGTGCTCATTAAGAAGTAGTGGGTTATTTAGTTTAGGTTTATAGATCTGCAAGTTTTTTTTTATGTCTAAATGCCTATTGTCTGTTTTTAATATTGTTATTGTTGCATCTATGTTGTTACCTGCGTGTGAATATATAATTAACTGGTTAGCAAAAAGAGAATAATAAGGTTGGGGGATCTTTGAGAGCGCGCATGTGTTCTTTGTACCTAATTTAAAAATTTCTGTTTTCATTTTTCCTATTTAAATGAATGGAGAAGAGTTGCAAGTTAGTTTGTAGATACCGCTAGATTAGTGGATGTTAAGAGGGTTTAATGGATTATTAAGTTTCTGAAATATCTTGTTGTTTGTCCTGTATAAAATATTAAAATTTAATTTTTTAAATAGTTTTGTAATCTTATAAATGTTGTTGTCAGTGTAGGTAAATGTAAGCTATTTTGCGTCTTGGGACAGTTGCGAGATATTGGGTTTTGGTAATGTGTTGTATATTTTGATTATTTCCCTTAAGTGGTTAGAGCTATTGTTGATTATTATGTTTTTATCTGTTAGTTTTCTGTATGTATTGATATTAATATTATTGTTGTGGATTTCTATTGTAAGGTCTAGATAATTTATTGTGTTAGTGGGATTTGTTTCTACTGTAAATTGTAAGTATGGGTGAATGTTGTTATTAATGTTTAGAATATTGGTTTGAGATGGCATTAACAATATTCGACCAATCATAATTTTCTAAGAAAATGGGTTTTTCAAAACTTTCGATTGTTTTTTTTTAATTTTGATTTTAGTGTTTAATCGAATTTTGGTTGCAATTTGATATGTTGTCTCATAACTTCCGTAATTATTGTTAGATTTTTTAGCTGTCTTGTACAACGATTTGTAAATAAATACCAAAAAATGTGTAAAAACGTGATTTGTTTATCTTTAATAGTTTCGAAGTTATAACTCTTCAAAGTGAGAATTTGTGAAAAAGTGCAGATGTTGATTTGCACGCATATTCAAACCAAAAATTTATTTGAAATGAAACGAAAGTATGTTTACTAGATTAAGTATGAGTTGAGAATTTTCTTGACGGACTTAGTTTTGATGAATTATTTTAGTCAAAAAGTTGAAACATTTGCTCGAATCATTGCTTGAGTTTCAGATCTCAATCAGAAATTTGCTGTTCCACAGTGTTATTAAGCATTAAGCTTTCTTCAATAACAACTCGTGAATAGATACCAAAGAAATGTGTAAAAACAATTTTTGTAAATGCGACATTTCTCTTCCAGTTTTCTTGCTCTATTAACTTTCTGAGACTAAATTTTTTAAAATCTGCAAATTAATTATAGATTTTGATCTATTAAATGACTGCCACAGTTCAAATTATTCGTAAATTAGCTGTTGCACAGTGTTATACATAAAATTAAGGGTGCTTTACTGCCCATTAATATTATTAGTAATTTGTTACTTACTTATGTTTCAAAATTTATTTATTTACAACATCATCGTTGTATCAACTTATCAATTCAGATTATATCAACCGATTAATAGTACTTTATAATATAAAGCATGTATGCCAATTAAAAAAAAAACCCTAATACTTGTCAATCTGTGCCCATTTATCTCTTTAATTGATGTCTTCTAAACGTGTGGTACTCACGTTGGTTAGTAGTTTGGCTAGGTTTAATAATTTTTTAGATTTTATAATTGCATACTACTGTCAAACCATTGCACTTATTTATTTATATGCAATTAGTTATACGCTTTTAGGCGCTTTGTCGGATTACAAACGACGAAACAATCGTGTCAATTCAAGCCGCACATATCGGAAGATGTTGTTACGTTATACCGCTTCTTAAAAAGTTTTTTTTAACCATAAACGTAATAGGTTATTGTTAAAACTTCTCACACTTGTTGAGAAATCTTTGATTGACATGCATTTATTTATTTATTTTGACAGCAATTATTAAATTCATGGAAATACCTTTTCCGACACATTCGATCGCCTAACTCGTCTTTTTTCTTACAACTATAAATTGTCAGTATTTAAACTATGCACGGTAAATTAAATATTAAATTAAAAACCAGAAATAACTAGCTATAATTGAAAGAATTTTATAACTGATTGGTTCAAATAAGTAGCATGCACCTTAAACTTGCAGCACAAAAGTATAAAACATCCTTTCAACTGTTATCATTTTTCATTTCATATTCCAACTCAACTGTTCACAATCTCTATAAAATAGAAATTAATTAAAGATACTTATTTAACCAAACTCAAAGATGATTTTAAGACTCATTGCCACTCTTTGTTTTCTAAGTGCTTCAGTGGTTTTTGCTGTTTCGAAAGTCCGTAAGTTAAATTGTAAGAAACGTGACTATGTTACATTTCATACTTTTTTATTTGTTTTTTAGCGAAAGAGTTTCAACTTTGTAAGCGTTCCTCCCCTAATTTTGAGCAATGCATCGTCCCAGCTGTAGAAAACACCATGAAAGCAATATCTGGAGGAATAAAAGAGCTTGGGATTCCAGTTTTAAATCCATTGAATGTTCCAAATTTTGCGATTGAGGGCAATGGTGGTGCTATTGATTTATCGCAGTATTATGAAGATTGTTTGTTTACTGGAATACCAAATGCTAAATATCTAGAGTTTTTGTAAGTTTTCAAAGTAAATCTTGTAATTTTAATTTTTTATAATAATCATAGGTTTCTTTGAATACATGGAATTATACATCAAATTGAAGATAGTTTAGTTGTCTATTGATTTCTTTAGTTTCTTATTTATTGTAGTATGGATTTATTGGAATAATATGTATTTGGAATGCAACCTGAATTCACTGAATATCACCAAAAACTAAAGGAAAACTACTAATTGACTTATTTATACATAAATAAATTTTTTAATCTGTTTACTATTGTTTTAGGTCTTCATTTGATAAAGATAACTGCAATATCTACGTTAAAATGATCATTAATTTAGCAATGATAGGAAAGTACAGACTTACTGGAAGATTGTTGCTGTTTCAGTTGAATGGACATGGAAATGCTAACATAACACTAGGTACAACTTATTCTCTATTTTTTCCCCAATTCGCTCTTTTAATTTTATAAAACTCTTGTCTTCTTACTTTTTCTGAAAAAAAGTTTAAGCTTCTCAAACACTTAATTTTCTTACTATATTTCAGTTAATACATTAATATGGCACAACGCTTCCTGTTCGTTTTATGAAAAAGACGGCTTAGAATTCATGAATATCACAAATTGGATCGTTCATTATCAACCAGAAAAAATCTTTTATGACTTAGACAATTTGGTGGATGGCAATGCCGAAATGAGTGCTCAAGTATTACAAGTCGCCAATGAGAATGACCTGGATGTTTTCGAGAGTGTTCGCCATGGTTTCGAAAAGATTTATGGCCGTTTCTATATGATTACTGCTAACAATGTGTTTAGTAAGATTTTGTGGCGAGAATTATTCTTAGATTAATAAGAAACAATAGATCCACTACTGCATGGGTCTGCAACCTTTTTGAATTGGCGGGCCATTTAAAAAGAAAAAAAATTGCGCGGACCGAATTTTGTATATTATCAAAAATAAATAGAGAAAAGAACATATTTTCCAATATAATATATAATGACAATAATGCCAGAGCAGAAAAATTTTAGAATTAACAAAATAAATTTAACTTTTCATTAGAATTGTTTTTTTTTTGGACAAATTTTATTAATTTGTAGCTAAAATACATTTTTAAAATAAACTCATCATCCGTAATTGACTTGTTATGTTTAGCAATTAATTTCAAAATATGCAAGGATGTTTTGAGCAATACTGAACTTTGTTTCCTACATTTTGTGGTGCTTCTAACAATTTTTGCAAAAAATCAATTTTATTTTGTTTGAATTGAGATTCAAATTGTGTTCAAGAAGAACATTCCAAACACTTTCTTCATTATTACGTGTCACGATGAAGAATCCTCAACATTGCAACAACTGGACAGGAATAGCTTAGAAGAAGTAGCGAAAAGAGATCATTTGTGTTTCGTGCCAAAGAGATTACGATCGAATATAAATGCAGTAAACAACATTTACAACGAAGAAAGATATCTAATCTTGCTGCAATTGAGATACTGTCTCACCATCAAGACGACAAGTAAAATACATGTTAAATCTGAAAAAATGCTAAAATCATCCACTTCACACTCAAGCAATTTTCGATACCTAGAATTATTAACATATTTAAACGCCTATTTTATTACACAGTTATTACATTTATAGAAATACTTTTACACAACAAAACTACTACTTAACATATCCGATAGATACATTTCCGAAAACAACTATAAAAAGTCTAGTATATTTATGAAATGAAATTAAAGAATAATTTATATTTAAATTAATTAAAATCTGCCTGCAGAAATAAATATTTCATTTAAAATAAGCAACAAGCTATAATTTGTGGAAATTTATTGAGGATAAATAGTGTTCAGCTGAATGACAAATATCTTCTACTTTTTTATATACTATGATGATGCAACAAAATAGTATAAAACATCGTTCCATGTGATATCATCATGCATTTCATATTTTAAATCAACTGTTCATAGTCTCCTCAAAGTTTAAATTAATTAAAGATACTTATTTAACCAAACTCAAAGATGATTTTAAGATTCATTGTCACTTTTTTCTATGTGCTTCCGTAAGTTATAATTAGAACAAAAGAAAATCCCATGTTACATTTCATACCTTTTGATTTGTGTTTTAGCGAAGGATTTTCAACTTTGTAAACGTTCCTCGCCTGATTTCCAGCAATGCATCAATCCCACTAGCGTAAATCCATTGTCTGTTCCGAATTTTGCATTTGAAGGCAATAATCGTCCGATTAATTTGTCGCACCAATATGAAAATAGTACGTTTTCTGGAATGACGAATTCTAAATGTCTGAAGTTTGTGTTAGTTGACAAAGTAAATTTGTACTTACAAAGTAAAATTGTTACGACTAAATTTGAATTTGCAATGCAGGCAACATACATATAAAAATAACTGCGAGAAAATGTTACCTAAATGAAGTAAAATCTCTTCTAATTGACTTATTTATATATATATATAGATTCGCTCTCCTATTTACTATTGTTTTAGGTCTTCATTTGATAAAGATGACTGCTATTTTTGCACAAAAACCTTCTAATCATCAACTAATCATCACAAACGATGATGGGAAGGAATGTTGCTTTTTCAGTTGAACGGACATGGAAACACTAAGATAATTTTAATTTTTCTCATTAATCGGTAGTTTCTTAATCAATTAATCACTCATTAATCACAAAATTCTATTTCAGTTAATTTGGTATCATGACATAACGCCTCCTGTGCAATATATAAAAAAGACGGCTTAGAATTCATCAATGTCACAAATTGGGTAAATGATTATCAGCCAGAAAAAAATGTTTTTTATTTTACTAATTTGGTGCATGGTAATACCGAGTTGAGTGCTCAAGTATTACAAGTCATGAATGAGAATGACCTGGAGGTTTTCGATAGTGCTCGGCATGATTTTGAAAAAGTTTATGCTAATATCTATATGAGCATGCTAATAATGTGTTTAAAAAGATTCCCTGGCGAGAAATATTTTGAGATTAATAAGAAGCAGCGTGAAGAAAGTTCGTAAAAGTGATGACAACTCACATGACCAATATATTCTACTTTCTTGAGTTCATTGAATTAGTCTCAACTTTTATCGGTGGTGATATTTACAAAAAAGCAGAGTAACACACTGTATTATATTGCAAATTGTTAATGCTGACCTTATTAGCGTGTTTCTTGTTTCAGTTGTTGCATTATACTTAAAAATATTAATAATGGCGAATAAACTGGATGGTATTTTACATTTGTCACAAATGGTAAACTTGCAAACCTAGGCAACTTCTTATACTTCACAACAAAAAAACTTTTTAAGAGTAATTGCCTTAATATCTAATTTATTGCAGCATTGAATAGTAAAAAAATAAAAGCCGAAAGTCAAAATTTGTGCAGATGGCTAATATAACAAGTAGTTGAAAGAGCAAATTAAAATTGTACTGCATTAAATTTGCACTAATTTAGCTATTAATTTTAATTTGCTAGAAGCATATCGTTGATTGTGTTCTTGAACTGATTGATACTTTGATGTTCTCTTGCTTATTATTATTATGGTTCTTTCAATACTTCGGATCATTATCATCCAATTGGGTGTTAGACATTTTTCTTGGAAAATAAGCCTTTTAAAGTGCTGGCGAGACAAAGGTAGATGTTAGGTGTGTGGAATAATACAATGAATAGTTTATGTCGAGAATTATATTTTTAAATATAGCGTCTTTTGGGTGAAACGCATTAACGTAGCCCTTCAAGTTGTACTCGGTCTACTTCTTTGCTGTCCTCCGTACTGGGAACTCGTTTGTTTGTTTTGCGTTAAATGACATTGTGCATCTACAACTATCCAGCTAACTTTAATCATTATCAATCATTTGAATAATCTAGCTTTGTGCCTACATATAAGTCTTGTTATTTATTGCCACATGTCTTACTGGGTAACTTCTCCTTTTATTTTTCCTTACTGAACCATCCTGTCTCTTTTAATAACATTCCTAGAGCAAAGGATTGATAGTAAGAGAAACTGATAATGCGTTCCAGTGATAAATAGAAAATGGCCCAGTAAACTAAATCTTTTGTCAAACTACTGACTAATTATAATGAAAGTAATTCATACCTTCTAACAATTTGTAACATAACTTGCATTCAGAGTATTGTTGATTGTGGTCACGAAGTGTTTAAGATTCATTATGTTAACTAACTTAACTTGTATTATTCACGTATATTTGTCTATTTGTATTCGCTCTTTGTATTCGATCTTTTTATTCAATAGCACTAAAGACTGGACAGAAGGTCGCCATGGCAACATAAAAATCCATACTTGTCTGTTTGGACAAAAGTTTTTTTGCATTAAAGATGGTTATAGCAAATTATAAGAATGCAAGAGACATTTCTTTTTCCTTGCCGGGAAATAATTTTTAGAAAACTATGAGTTTTTTTTTATTAAAATTAAGTAGCTTAAAATTGCTGTGATTAGTTTGCTAAAACAATAAAGCAGTTTTAATAAAATTGTTGCCCCGTTCCGTAGCGCAGTCGGTTAGTTGTCTGACTGTAACAGTGACAGCGAGATGCATATTCTTAAGAGACGGGTTCAAATCCTGCTGGAAGTATGCTTAATATAATATATACTCTCAGTCGTTTTTCAGAATCAGTCCCTATAACTGCTAATAATCCTGGTAATTATTGCAGTATAATGAAGCAGAAGAGATCAAGTACGGTGTCGGTAGCATGGTTGCAACACGCTTCAAAAAAAAAAAAAATTGTTGAACTTCTGAAACTTGTCAAGAAATTTTTGATTTCATTTCCATGCACTTAAGTAATAGAAATACTTGTACACATCAAAACTACTCTCCGCGTTCTCTCCTAATTAAAAAAAAATCAAGGAAAAATTTAAAGCAATACATCTATAAATAGTATTTCTAGTATTAAATTATAATGCAATTACATTTCAATCACTCTGAATTATATGTTTAGCTGAATGACAAGCATCTTATACGTTTTTATAAACTTTAATGACGCAATACAATACTATAAAACATCCTTCCAAGTAATATCATCCTTCATTTCAACTCAACTGTTTGCAGCCTCCTCAATTAATATAAATTAATTAAAGATTACTATTTAATCGATTTAAAAATGATTTTAAGACTTATCATCACTTTTTGTTTCCTAACTGCTTCATTGGTTTACGCTGTTTCAAAAGTGCGTAAGTAACAATTTTAACAAAAAAAGTTGCCATGTTAAATAACTTACCTCTTTATTTGCATTTTAGCAAAAGTGTTTCAACTTTGTAAACGTTCCTCCCCTAATTACCAGCAATGCATTAAACCTGCCATAGAAAACACCCTTAAAGCAATCACTAGAGGACTAAATGAGCTTGAGATACCAGTTTTAAGTCCATTGAATGTTCCGAATTTTGTGATTGAAGGCAGTGGTGGTGCTGTTGATTTAACGCAGTATTATGAAGATTGTGTGATGAGTGGAATGACGAAAGCTAAATACCTGGAATTTATGTAAGTTGCCGAAATAAATTTGCTATTTATATGCAAACTTCAAGTCGTAACTTTCTTGGAATTTACACCCAAATCTATAATCACAAAAATATAAAATATAATAAGCAACTAAAAATTTCTGATCGATATGATGTGCTAAGAAATCGGTTTTCTCAAAATAGTTGTAGAAACCTTAATTTCTTTAAAATTAAAAAATTATTTATTTTTATTATAAATTACTCGCAGCAAACACTTACATTTGACATTCATTCATTTGTAAAAATTATATCAAAATTAATTAGTTCGTCATCTTGAATTTCCATGAATGCATAAATGAATTAAAATTGAGTTGCAAATCTCGCCCACATTCACATACATATATTGGGAGTGAAATAAATGATTTTAATAAGCAACCAGTCAAGTTTTTAATTATCAGTCATGGCAATTATAAATAAATTTGAATTTCTAAAGGCAGACAACCTAACATACACATCTTTATCAAGCAAAGTAAACAACAGCATAAATAACTAGGTGTAAGTGATAATCATCAAGAACTAGGAAAAAACAACTACTTATTAATATATAAATAGATGTTCTCACCTATTTATTATTGTTGTAGGTTTTCATTTGAGAAAGATAATTGTTATATCCGCACCAGAACGATCAGTAATATCACATTGATCGGAAAGTACAGATTTACTGGAAGAATATTGCTTTTCCAGGTGAATGGACATGGAAACGCTAATGTAAAACTAGGTACAAGATATTACTCTTTACTTCTTAAAACACTTCGTTTCTTAATTCTCCTGAAAAAAAGTTTAATGACTTCCACTAATTTTTCTGTGTTTTAATCTTAATCAAGTAATCTCTCCAACATTATGTTTTAGTTAATACATTAATATGGCATAATGCCTCTTGTGCACTATACAATAATGGCGGCTTAGAATATATTAATATTACAAATTGGATAGAAGATTATCAACCAGAGAAAGTTATTTTTGATTTTAATAATTTGGTGGATGGCAATGCAGAATTGAGTGCTCAAGTATTACAAGTCATCAATGATAATAACTTGGAGATTTTCCAGTCAGTTCGACATGGTTATGAAAATACTTTTAGCAAAATTTATTTGCATCTTTCTAATAACGTCTTTAGTAGAATTCCATGGCGAGAAATATTCTTGGATTAATGAGAAACAGCAGGAAATAGGTTTGCAGTAGTAAAATTAACAATTGTGACAGGTAAATTGATAACAACATACATTGCTTTCGATCTTCAAATAAGTTAGAATATTTACTTATGTTTTATTGATTGTATTATACTTTAACATGATAATTCTAGGAAATAAAGAAACTAAGCCAAACTTAAAACTTGTGAACCTAAGCAATTTCTTGCACTTCTAACAGGTTAAAGCGCTTAAAATGTTTTCTGTAATACCCTAAGTCGAATCAATTTAAAACGCATAGATAAATATTTATTTGTGCAGATGACAAACATATCAAGCAGTTGAAAGAGGAAATTTAAATTGTACTGCATTAAATTTGCACTAACTTAGTTATTAACCTGAATGTATAAATGTATAAAACATTTCGGCTTGTTGCTTTCTTCACGAGAGTTTACAAAGGTTATGCATTCAGGCACTAGGGCACAAAGTTCAAAGAAATATTTACTACACTCTGGTCCTTAAAATACCCGTATTTTCTTAGGATTTGTAGCCTCGGACGATCGCCATATCGGTGAAGCCGATTGATAATATTGTCTAACTGTGTTGAGGTAAATGCCTGCTTTGGAAACAGATAAATTGAGCATATTGTAGTGCTGAATGAGTATAGATCAAATAATTGACTTGCTTTTGTCAGCATTGTTGTTTTCGTTTTCTTTGAAATTCGGTCGACCAAATCTTCTTGGGACTCCAATCGTGTTTCAGCGGCGTGATTGCCTTGTTTATTTCCGGTATCAGTACCGCATTGCAACTAGCATACTAATTTGACTGCTGGATATGCGTACGTTCTTTCCAAGTCGGAAATATAATGCGCTTCAACTAAAATAATTCGGTACTGTTCACGCAGGAGGCCGCCTCAACTAAGAGAAGTTGATGATGATGTGATTTAAACAACGAGATTTATTTAATAAACTTAAATATGGATAGGCAGGAACAATAGTGAACACGCACAACAGTCAAGTGGAGTGGTCACTGAGTACTGACTCGGTTACTTACTTCTTACTGACTTATTTACAGCACTCAGTACTAGGAAGGGATGTCTGAACTTATATAGAGTTGTGGAGATGCCAGTACGTAATCCAAACAAAATCCAGCATGTGGTCAAGACGTAATTACAGAATTCATTAAAAGACTTTATTGTTATAGACGACGCAGTACCGAAACATTGCGCATTACAAGGAATGCAACAACAGAAAATAACTTAAAATATGTAGAAACAATTTAAATCATCAATGGTTGAAACATATCGCGGAACAGTCTCTACAGCTGCAGACCGGACGTACTCTTGTGGAAAGTTTGCCGATGGTGGATTATTTCATGAGGCGGCAACACTTACTTCCTGCACGTTTTTCTCTATCATGTTTCACGTAAGTAAGCAATTTGGGTAGAGAAGTGTACTACAGATATAAACCTAGAGTGATTTTAATTTTTCTGCTGAAACCGGAAAATATTGATTTAGATAGAAGAGTTTGTACGTAAAGTTATTTTAGCTTTGACTTCTTCAGGTAAATAATTTAAGAGGATAATTAATTTATTACTTCCCTAGAAGGTTGCTGAACCCTTACAGGGCGCGTCTCCAGGTGATGGATAGGGGCAAGCTTGAAGGGGCTAAATAAATAAGAAATATAAATAAATAAAAAAATAAAAATAAAATATCTTATTGCAAAGCAAAATGGCACAAAGTATTCAAACTGCCTCGGAACAAATCTAGACTCAAGGAAATAGAAAGACCTGCGATATATATAGACCTGTCGCAAACACTAAAGCAAGCACATTGATAGGAGAGAATCACATGAGATTGTAAAAATAGTCAGGAATGGAATCTCAAGACAAGGTAGAAGACTATCAGGTAAACCATCAAAGAAATGGCGAGAATCATGAACTTCAACTGTTCATGAGATTCAACTGAGACAAAACAAAACAAACTGTAAAAATCATTAATACGACAAGAAAGAAACAATTAATTTACTTTCTTACGTTAGTTTGAGCCACTTCAGCTCAATTTTCTTCAAAATTGAGTTGCAAATATACATAGTACAAATGAAATAAATTGTTTTAATAAGCATCAAAAGCAGTAATGGCAACTATCAATAACCTTGAATTTGCAATGGAGACAACCTAACATACTTATATCTATCAATCAGAGCAAACAACTTCAATGGCAAAACTAGGAAAGAAAATCAGTAAAAGGTCATAATCAGGAATTAAAGAAAAACTTTTATTATTAGACTTATTTATGTTTAAATAAGTTTTCTAATCTTATTATTATTGTTCGAAAAGTACCGGAATATGGGAAGATTGTTGCTTTTCCAGTTGAATGGATATGGAAACGCTAACACAACACTAGGTACAACTTTTTCAAAACTTGCTTTTTAATTTTTTACCTTATTATTTTATTTTTTGGAGCGTACTGCAACCATGTCGGACACCGACACCGTACTTGATCGCCATTCCATTATACTACATAAACTACAAGGGGTTATTAACAGTTATTGGGATTGGATTCTGTGAGAGTATATATTATATTAAATAAATCCCCAGCAGATTTTGAACCCGTGCCCCTCGAGTAGGCACCTCGCTGTCACTGCGACAGTCAGACGGCTTGCCGACTGTGCTACGGAACGGGGCAATAATTTTATTAATTAGATAATTATTATAATTATTAAATATTAATAATTAGATTTTATAATTGCATACTACTGCCAAACCAATGCACGTATTTATTTACACGTACTTAGTTATACGCTTCAAGCCAAACAATTATACAAAGACTTTTAAAGCATATATGTCACACGTTATTGTTAAGACTTCCGACACTTGTTGAGAAACCCTTGATTTTATTGGCATGCATTATTATATAAGCATCCACTCATTACACGCAACTATTAAATTCATAGAAATCCTTTTTTTACACACCAAAATTTCTAGACACATTCGACATTTTAGAAAACAACTATAAATAGTCAGTATTCATGAGATGAAATCAAGTAATTTAAAATTTAATTGTTTAAACTATGCACGGTAAATTAAATCTCAAATTAAAAACGAGAAATATCTAGCTATAATTGAAAGAATTTTACAGGTGATGTGTTCACATAATTAGTATGCACTTTGAACTTGCAGCACAAAAGTATAAAACATCCTTTCAACTGTTATCATTTTTCATTTCATATTCCAACTCAACTGTTCACAGTTTCTTTAAAATATAAATAAATTAAAGTCACTTATTTAACCAACTCAAAGATGATTTCAAGACTTACTGTAACTCTTTGTTTTCTAAGTGCTTCAGTGGTTTTTGCGGTTACAAAAGTTCGTACGTTAAAATTTCAACATATAAGGATTTCATGTTACATTTCATACCTTTTGATTTGTATTCTAGCGAAAGAGTTTCAACTTTGTAAGCGTTCCTCTCCTAATTTCATCCAATGCATCGTCCCAGCTCTAGAAAACACCATCAAATCAATTGCTGGAGGCGTAAAAGAGCTTGGGATTCCTGTTTTAGATCCATTATTTATTCCAACCATAGCGATTGAAGGCAATGGTGGTGTTGTTGATTTGTCGCTGTATTATGAAGATGTTTTGCTGAGTGGACTGTCGAAGGCTAAATATCCTCAGTTTGTGTAAGTTGCCAAAGTAAATTTTGCATATCTATGCAAATTTCAAATTGTCTCTATAAAATTTACAGCGAATGTTTGAATTACATTGATATCTAACATACAACTGAAAATTTCAAATCGTTATGATGTGCTATGAAAACAGATTTCTCCAAATTTTTAAATCGCCGGTCGTTTTTTGTATTATTTCGATTTTAGTTCCATAATTATTATTAGATTCTTTAGTTGTCTTCAATATAAATTTGTGAATAGATACTGAGAAAGTGTGCAAGAACGTAATTTGTTTATCTTTAATGGTTTGAAAGTTATAATTTATTAAAATGAAGTTTTGTAAAAAAAGTGCAGACATTTAGAATGTAATGAAGGTAATTAAAAATACAATTTGCATCAATTTGAGTCACCATATTCGAACCATGTTGGTTGACTCGTAAAAGCCGTCATGCAAAAGCGTCTTATCCGAACTGAACTGAACTGGGCGTCGATTGCGGCGTAAAACGTTTCAGCTCAGTGTTATATATCAAAGTGAAGATGTTTTGCTGTCTCTTGATATTACTAGTTTTTGAAAAAATTACTTGTCTAAAAAAAAAACAAGCGAATTAAATGATTTGATTAGATTTTTATTTTTAAAATTCTAGATATAAGTTAATTTGAGTACTTAAATATTGCGACAAGCTTTAATTCTTTTTGGGGCATTTAAATAAAAGCTTTTTGTTTGAAAAATTATATTTATTTATTTTTATTATAAATTATTTGAAACAAACCTTGTCATTTGACAGTCAAAAACTAAATGTGTGCATAAAATTACAGCTCAATTTGCTTTAAAAGAATAAATGATTTTAATAAGCAATAAATACAGTCATGGCAATTATGAATAAATTTGAATTTTTAATGCAGACAATCTAACATACACATATTTCTCAAATAAAGCAAACAACTTCAACAACATAAATAACTAGGTGTCAGTGAAAATCATCAAGAACTAAAAGAAAACTTCTACCTATAGACTTATTTATATATGAAAGATGTTCTAACCTATTTACTATTGTTTTAGGTCTTCATTTGAGAAAGATAATTGCTATATTCGCACAAGAACGATCAGTAATATAACATTGCTCGGAAAGTATATGATCACTGGAAGATTGTTACTATTCCAGTTGAATGGACATGGAAACGCTAACACAACACTAGGTACAATTTATCTTCTCTCAAAAAATTGTTCTTTTAACATGTTAATTTTAATTAATTTAATTAATTCAGTTAATTTGGTGGCGTGGCACAACGCCTCCTGTTCGTTTTATGAAAAAGACAGCCTAGAATACATCAATATCACAAATTGGGTAAATGGTTATCAACCAGAAAAAGTTTTTTTTGACTACAATAATTTAGTGAATGACAATGCCGAATTGAGTGCCCAAATATTACAAGTCGCCAATGAGAATAACCTGGAGGTTTTCGAAAATGTTCGGCATAATATTGAAAAGATTTATGCCCGTATCTATATAAGCATTGCTAATAATGTATTTAGTAGGATTCCATGGCGGGAAATATTTTTAGATTGATGAGAAGCAGCATGTTGTAAGTTTGTAAAAGTGATGACAACTCACATTACCAACCAAATATTCCACTTCTTTGAGTTGATTGAATTAGTCTCAACTTGTTAATAATAACGCAATTAATTAATAATTCTTTGACTTTATCAGCGTGATTCTAATATCATTTGTTGCATTATACTTGAAAATATCAATTAAAAGAAATGAAATAACTGCTATTTGTTTTTTGTCACAATTTGTAAGCTTGCAAACTCAGGCAACTTGTTACACTTCATAACTTCATAAAACCAGAGAACATTTTAAGAGTATTAAGTTATATTCCAATAAATATGTAGTATATTACTTCATTATAAAACAAAAAACAAAACTCGCATCAATTGCAAACGCATAGATAAATATCAATAAACATTCAGCATTTTGTATAAATATCTATTACGAATATTAATAGAAACGTAAGATGTAAGAGCTTGTATTGCAACTATTTATCTACTTAAGTGGGCTGCGCCGGTAGCGCACTTAGCGACGCACTGTCCTAAGAATTACAAGGCGTCCGCTTTCCCGTTTTGGGAGTGTGATGCTTGAAACCCACAGTGAGGGGTTGGCATCTACCCGAACAAAAACGGGCGGTCAGTGAAGATTGAGTACGGTGTT
Source organism: Diploeciton nevermanni (assembly GCA_027575565.1). NCBI lineage: Eukaryota > Metazoa > Arthropoda > Insecta > Coleoptera > Staphylinidae > Diploeciton > Diploeciton nevermanni. The sequence goes on from JAODIE010022675.1 coordinate 15,911, forward strand.
AACATGGCTGCAGTATGATAACTCACGCCACGACGCCTTGCGCTCGGCATAAGGGTACAAAAGGGTTAAGGTATGTAAAACTGGATCGAAACACACTTAAGATTTCTAGGGCCCACCCTAATCGCCTACTAAATAAGCGCAAATAAGCAATGCTGCAATGACCTTCGAGGTTAAGTTTACCACAGATGCAAACCAGAAGTAAATCGTTGACAATTAAATTTTATTGAGAAGGTATTGAGATGTACGAGTGAAGAATGGAAACCGGCAAATACTTACTTTGCAACAACAACTGGTCATATATCTCTTGTTTCCTGTCTTGATTTTCCTTGTCTATTCAGTTTCTTTGAAATAACCGTCAATAGTTTTTACCATCAAGGAGGACCTCACTTTCAAAAAGTCTTCTTGATTATTACGTGACACCACGAAGCATTTTCATCAATGCAACAATCAGGCAGAAATAGTCGAGGCCGGTAGGAAACCGAAAGAAACCATTTGTGCTTTACTGTGCTTCCATCAGCACGGTTCTATGACACTTATTATACGACATTCACAACGCAAGTATCAGAAATTTTAGAAATCATCTATAAATAGAGCAGTATCTATGAGATTATAATTTGATTAAGTAATTTAAAATTAAATTAATATAACTCTCCTCACTGAAATAAATATTTAATTAAAAAAAATTTTAAAAATCTATAATTGCAGCAAATTTACAGATAATGTGTTCAGATAAATGACAAGCATCTTCTAATTTTTATACACTTTGATGATGCATCATACATTTCATATTTCAACTCAACTGTTCACAGTCTTTTCAAAATATAAATTAATTAAAGTCATTTATTTAACCGAGTCAAAGATGATTTTAAGACTCATTATCACTTTTTGTATTCTAACTGCTTCAGTAATTTATGCTGTTTCCAGAGTCCGTGTGATAAGATTTTAACAAGAAAAGTTGCCATGACAAATTTTCCGTTCTTCACCTGACTACTCACAATGCAACAATCCTGTCATAGAAAACTCCATCAAATCAATCGCTGGCGTAAACAAAGAGCTTGGGATACCAGTTTTAAATCTCTTGTCTATTTCGAGTATTGCAATTAAAAAGGCACTGGTGGTTCAATTGATTAGTCCCAGTTTTATAAAGATGTTTTGATGAGTGGACTCATATATAAGTCATAGAGGATAAGTCAATTTAAATATTTTTATTTTTTACGGCAAAAACCAACTAAAAAAATATTATATATTATGAAAGCAGAATAATTTAGGTTTATCTGAAGTTGTTGAATTATAAATCGTCCGTAGAATCAATATGAATCAATATCAATGAACAATTTTAATACAATCTTATACAACAAGAGTCAGCTATATTTGAGCGGTAGAACTCACTGTTTGAACTCAAATGTGGCACGCAAGAAAGCGTTTACTGCAATACCAACATATAAAGAGTACGCAGCCTGCCTTTTCCTGCTGCAAGCGAATCGATCCATTGATTGTCTGTCTGCCCAGAGAGTGGGTATATTATATATTAGAGAATTAAGTCATTTTTTGAGAGAAAAGAAAATAGAAAGATAATCGACTTCAGTGATTAATCCTTAAGTTAGCGCTTTAAAAAAGCAGTGTGTATTTGGATAACGTCCTAATAACA
>JAODIE010022686.1:0-17440 GCA_027575565.1 Diploeciton nevermanni
GGGAAAACAACAAAATTAAGTTGTTCTATCTATCTCCCTAGCAAAACGTGAAACCAAGAAGGTATGATGAAGTAAATGAAGCAATAAAAAAATAGGCGTCAAATGAAATTTAAACGCGAAACTCGTAAAAAACGTATAACATTCATGACATAAATTCATCACTCAATAAAAAGTTTCTGCAAAGCACTTAATATTAAGTGCAAAGTATGTCATCCCATCGTTTTACGTAATCGTTTTTAAAAGACTGAACATTATATATAAATAGATATTAAAAATGTTCGATAAAATAATATTAATTAAGTGTCAAAGTTATTTAATCTTTCAACATAGTATTAAATTTTAATTAAAAATGGTTGACAACATTTTATTTTTTATGAACGTAAATTGTGAAGATAAATCACAACTTAATTGGCTTTAAACAGTATACAAAAAGTACATAACAAGCAATTTCTAATGATTGTTAAGAATAAAACAAGTAATACCACTTTAGACAATTATTATTGGTTTTCCTTGAAAATTATTTTGAGTATGTTATGATATTAAATTTGTGTGTTATAATGTAAGTATAAATACAATGATGCAGGAACATCTGATTCACTTATTTTCATAAGTTTGTTGAGCCATGTTTGATTTCAAAATGAACTATTTGGTTCTCTTGGTATTGTGTTGTGTTTATGTATCGGGGAAAGTTCGTAAGTGAGAATATGATTTGTAAAATATAACTTTAATGTCGATACGTTAATTTTCAGCAAGTTATATAAAGTCTTGTTCAAGGGATGACAATCTAAAACAATGCTTAACTGAGAATTTTAAAAATGTTGTTGAAAATATTGGAGGGAGCGGTATTATATATTATTTTGTTTATAATACAATCTATTAAATTTAAACGGTGATTTATAGGAGATCCTTCATTACAGCTACAACCCTTAAGCAAGATCCACGTTGAAAACTGGATACTGCAAGGGGGTAATGACTTACAACTAATATTTAAAGCTGTAGATATCCTTGGACTTGAAAACGCTAAGTTGAATGATATTTCAATAGATGATAAACAATTACAGCTGAATATACAAGCTCCTCTATTGACAGCTGTAGGAAGTTATGAAATAAAAGGAAAGCTTTTATTGGAGCCACTTGAAGGCGTCGGCGAGTTAAATCTAACTTACGGTAAAGAATTTATTTTTTGCAGTTACAACTCAATTTGATTATATTATTGCTATATTCTAGTTGACGTGACTTACGACTACAAAGCCAAGTTGAAAACTGAAGAACGCAACGGGAAATCATATTTCTACGTTGATGACAATTTAACTGACACACAACTTGATATAACATTAAATCGTGTATATATTCAATTAGATAATCTTTTTGGCGGTGACCCAAAGCGTGGAGGTGAAATGAATGTTTTCATGAATGAAAATTGGAAGAATGTGTACGGCGTATTTGAGACATCTATTGAAGAAAAGGTTGCATTTGCACTTCTAAATCCAATAATTAATGCATATTTGAAGAGCATACCTATTGATTTATTGTTTTCATAAGATACATTTGATGTCTTTATAACTGAAATGTGCCAATAATTTGACAATAAATGCATACCGAAGAAAGCAACAAGCTGAATACATTTTATAAATGAATATTTACTAAGTGGCATAATTAAGAACGTAGAGTCAAAAAATTCAAACTGTTGCAGTCATAAAAATGAGTAAAAATCATGTTTCAATTGCTTTCATTTAGATACCATTTTTGTTGTTTTCAGTGAATAGTTAACATAATGATAATGATATTTGTCATATTTTATTCAATCCGATCAAATTTAGAAATCAAATTGTATCTTTTTGGATGCAATACTTTTAAAATTTAAATCCTGTCTCAATACTTATCCATTTAAAATGACTAACTTTATTAGACCACTTAAAATATCACATCTGAGATTGCATAATACACGCAACCAACAACACACATCTCAAAATACCAGTCAGTACTCAACTATTACCCATTACCTTGTCTACCTGTCTCTTCTCTTGTTTGTTGACTTGTTCTTTACCAATGATCTACATTCGAAATACATGCGTCTTGAGTCAAGTAAAGTCGAATGAGCCGAATTATTTCTATTATTTGATTTGGCTATTAACTAACAATCTCACATTTGGTGCATTTGGAGAGGTTATTCTCAGAGCAATTTGAAATCAGACTAAATTAGTAGGTTTAAGAAGATCTATGATTGATAAGTTGATTGCTAGTTGCTATTTGGTTTAAAACTGGAACGTGTGTGCAGCTTAAGAAGAAGGTAAGTGTGGACTTAAAATTACTTTGACAAATTTCATCATGTTTGGTATATATCTATGCTAAAATGTCTGACAAGAAATAATTATTTTACACTAATTTCAAATCTTCTTATTTTCTTAACCATACGTTTATTGATTTTCTCTGCTTTTGGAGAATTTGTAGACAACTAATTAATCACCTTAGTCAATTTCACAACAATAAATTTATCATTTATTATTTTTTCATTTACTAACTGTAATTAGCTTGTACTGTTTTTGATTGGGTTGAAATATGTTAATTTCTAAGAGATTTCTTTAGATTTATGATACTGAAATTAAAAACTTAAGTCATCAAACAATTAACTTTTTCTTTACTAACTTTGATAGATTTTATCTGTTTACCAATTTAGTAAAGTATTTTTCTACAATTGATTACCATTATGTTTATCACTCATTATTCCTTTATTTTCTAATTTAAAAATTTCAATCTTTAATCCGCCTAAAACATTACTATTTACTTTATTCTATGTAACATCAAATATTCTTTACAAATTGACATAGAACTTCCCTTATTTTTATAAACTTAATTAAATATAAATTTCACTATAACATTTACTAATATTTACTTGTTATAACGTTGTCGACATGTTGCCTTCTTCAGTATGATGGCATAAAATGATGGCAACACAAATATCAAATACAATCTCAAAAACATTTTTGAATAATCCTGCCTTCGTAAATCAGGAAATAATTAATCAACAAATACACAATGCTGTCAATTATGGTAGATAATTACCTTGGAATTACGTCAATTCGCTTTCGTTGAGCTTTGTTATGCGGGATGCACCATAACATCACGTGAAATATTGATTTGCAGCTTTCTTCGCGATGTCAATTTTCGGACAAGATGCTGAAGATGTAGAAGATGCAATTTAGAGTTAGTGGTGATTGTTGTGATGCGTATTGAGTAAAGGGCTTATTTGCTATTCGATTGTGAAATATATTTCAGAAGTTAATTTATTTTATTACTTGCTGGGTTGCTTTGATATTACTTTCCTATTTAATACTTGATATCTTTATTTGTAAATTCTTATATAACTTATATACCGTATTGTATTAGGTAGTGTATTTATTATGAAAAGAATAATAATTTTTATTTCATTATGTAGATGAAACTTAACACTTGCATAATATTGTTTTACAAAACGTGTTCAGGTTGCTGCTTTCTTCAATGCAATGTTTATTTAAAATTTTACCTGTTATTACATAGTTTATTAATTGGAAAGATTGGGTGCGGGGTGATCGGCTGTTTCTTTTATTGGGGATCATTAAGATGTTTTGGGTTTTGCAACCTGTGTTTATAGATATTCAATATGAAATTTTATAATATATAAATATATATATATATATAATATAGTTTTTTTTTAGAGGAATCACCGCTTTTTAAAGTGCCGTGTCTCTTAAGCGAGACTCATGACAATAAGTCATACTTAATACGCCATTCTTTACCATTTATTTATGTATCTAACATGCTGGCATCTGGAAAAATTTTTTAAAATTGTTGTTCTTTTAACAAATTCGAATCAACGTAAAACGTATTGACTACAGAAAAATGCATGAATCTCTGCAATCTGAGATAAACATTTTCGTTTTTTTTTTATTAACTTTCAAAACTTTATGTTTTGTTTTTCGGTCACATGAATTTATTGCATTCATCTAATTAATTATTTGATAGCACTGAAGAGCATGGCAAATTACAAATATCAGTGATTTTACTGACAGCAACAAAGTCATAAATAAGTACACTATTTTCAAACACACTACTTGCATTCATGCATCATTGAATGCAACACGTCAGGTGCAATTCTAGTATTTTCAATGACATGCACAACATGCAACATCATGCGACATTTCCAACTAAAGTGATAAAAATAATTAACAACATTACGGAGCGTCGCTTAAAGTGAAATGAAGGTAAACATTATATCATTTCCATTCAAGTTTCTTACTTAAGGAAATGATTTTTGATTATTCACTGAAGAAAAACAAAATCTATTCTAGTGCTTAAGAATATTTGTCATTTCAAGTGTCGGAATGATGACGGTATATTCGTAATTTCTCTGTCATTGTCTTTTGACATTTGTTAGATGTTGGAGTTAGATGCTACGTTGAGGCTTTCTCCTTCATGTTATTTGTTGAGAATGTTTATAAAAATGAAATAGGAATATATAAAAAGTTGTGGAATATCTCTTGTTCTATCGTCTATTGTTGTTGATTAAGTTTCTTGCTTGTTTTTTCTTTGTGTGATATGTGAATTTAGAATCAAGATGAATCGGATGTTATTAGAATGTATTCAATTAATTTTGTTTTTTCTTGGGAGAAATAATATCTATATTTTCTGTAAGCAATGTAAACACTTTACTTATCAGCATTTCGGGTTTTCTTGTATATATCAAACCAAAATTAATATTAACGCAACACTATTGATTTAATAGACCAAATAGTTGCTGCAAATGTCTTCTTTACAATGGATTTTTTATTTTGTTTCATCTGTTCTTCTCATTGACATTTCTCCAGATGTACAGCAACAAAAACCAAATCCGGCAAGTCTCCAACATCAAGAAGCCATTATTAACCAGTCTGCGCAATTTCTCCATTTTCTTTCCTCATCATTTATCGCATCTCTCCGCATGGCATTTGTCGCTTTTCTGATCGAAACTAAAACTATACATGATTACCTTACCTCCGTAACAATGCGCACTTTTACAGCACTGCCATCAGCTGGAAGCAAGATCAGAGGCCAGACGATTATAATCCCGATCAATTGCGCACTGCCACAGAAAAGGTCAAACATTCGTAGTTCTAGATTGAATGATGTAAAATTGCACTAGGAAGAAAGTAGAATTAAAAAAGTAATTATATATCATCAACGTGTCAGGAACCATCAGAAATTCATCTGGAAACATCTCAAATGTAATGTTTTTAGAGTGTACTTAGAGATGGTTGGCTCACTTAGAAATAATTATAAATGATGTTTTCACTTTCTATGCGACGTGCTACTGTTTCAACGATTTCGACGCGTGGAACGAAATTGAATCATTGAAACAATGACGGTTCTCATCACAAGATGCGCGCTGCCTAGAGAGAAGAGAAAATTGTATAACATAAAGTGGTTATTGCTCATAGACATTAGCTCATAGACGCATAAAAGAGCATGAAAGTACGCTGATAAACATGTAGAATGTTGAGTTTCAGTTGCGATTGTTATTAATGGGAAACAAATTCTAGATTTTTGAGGAAGAAATAATTAATTTTCAATCACTCAACCTTCTAATGTATAAATAAAATATAATAATAATATAAAATAAAATAAAAATAATTTTATGCAAAATAGTTTATATAAATGCAAACTTATTGTTTCAGACTAAATGCAACCAGTTATACAGTATATTTGTTTTTGTCGAAGATTTTATTTACTGAGAATTGTCAATATATTAATTTATTGTACTGAAAGATTTCTTATTAAGAAAATCTGCATTAAAACTGAATTTTTGCATTTAAAATTTATTAAATCTGCATTAAATTGAATGTCGTTTCCTTTTCTCTCTAAAGTACAAAATCATTATGGCTGAAGGTAGGCAACCAAAGATAAAGATAGCAATAAATGAACATATTTTTGGCAAGTATAATTAAATATTAACACAATCAAACACAATCGAAGATTTTCTGTTACTTCCTTTCCTATGTTGCAATTAACATCATTATTTGATACAACAGATGATCATTTATTAAAACGTGGTACTGGATGTTTCTTGTATCATCTCATATCAACTCTGATATATGTATAAACTGCACCGTTTGAACTTCTTAAATATTGTTTAGTTTTTCTGAAAAATCTACTCAAACATTAAAAAAGAAAAGAAAGTAATAAAATGAGTGGTTGTCTGTTCTTGTATTATGTGATGAAACGACATTTGGTATTTAATAGATTTTAATTATGTAGGAAGACGCACCAAAACCGAATTCAATTAATTACCAAGCATGAACTGAATTTGCAATCGAAGGCTTAGGATGAAACCAAGAGGCATACATTGTGTGGTTGATTTTAAGTGTTCTTGGCTAGAGAAGCAAAGGCAATAAAATATCAATGGAAAAGTGAAAAGCGTACGTTTGTTGTTCGGCAGTAACATTATCTGCAAAACGTGTAATCATTAATTGCAATGGAGATGTTGATGTGGTTTATGTCATTGTGGAATTTCGGATTGCTTTGTGTGGCGATGCAATTTGATGGGTTTTAGTTGCGGTTGCGGGTGCTGGTGTCACAAAGCCATTTACGGGATGATTTAATGATTTAACTTAACTCGAGTCATTTCATGTCTATAAAATTTGATAGGATTTCTCAAAAATAAATAGAAGTCTGTGATGAAAAATACTTTCTAGATGTCGATGTTTATTTGATGACAAGAAATAAAAAGTTGAGCACATATTTGTCACATATTGACCACTTAAACTTAAATAAATAGACTTTACTTTGAAGAAAAGTCAGAAATTTGTTTTCTTGATTTTTAAAACTCACTAAATCAGTGCAATTCAGGAAACAAAGAGATAATCTTTCAATATTGTTTTTACATTAATCTTTGCCATGCCATGCTAGCAAAGAAATGACTAAAATGAATTACACCTCTCATACTTTCCAATGACAAATAACTGAAATCACCAAAGAAAGCTTTCCGCTATTTCAACACTGCACCTCGCTCAAGTTGCTTTCTCTCTTCCCTCATCAACCAGCCAGGCGGCTAAAGCTGAATACGAAGATGAAAAAGAAGCGCCTCACACACCTCACAGGTCGGCTTGAGCGTGACCTCACATTTCGAGTGCTCGTAAGTCTCCGATGGCATTTAATTTGCTCGAATGTGATTCATTGTTATGTTCCAAGTGCCGCTCCAGCACGCTGATTCCGGTGCCTAATCGGCTCATGGTGCTCATATTTCGCGCTGAGAAAGAGAGAATCAACAATCCACTTCATTATTTCCGTGGCGTTCAATTTGAAGCACGAAAATATTCGTGAGATGGTCAAGTCGTGGCAGATTCAATGTGAGAAAAATATATGTCTTATTTAGATTTATTGATAGAAGGTAGAAGAAGGTAAAAGAATTGCAAGGCAGCTGAATAATTATGTTGATAAAACTGTAATCTCTGGGTTTGGTTTAGACCAAAATAAAGTCATCTAAAGTTGAAAGCTGACATTCGGTATGCTTTAATAAGAAATTTAAATAATAAGAGATTTATTTTGATGGAAAAATAAACCAAATTTATTACCATTTGAAGGTTGAATCGATTACAACCTTAAATGATTTAAATCTGATGATGTGGTGATGTACTAGACCTCCTACCACTGGATTTTTCAACTTGGGTTCCAAACTACAGCTGTGCTAAGTGTGCCACTAAGGCGGTTTGATTCTTAATATAATTATTTTTCATGCGTACTGCAACCATGCCGGCGGATACCGACACCGTACTTGACCTCCACCATTCCATTATACTGCATCAACTACCAGACTTATTGGCAGTTATTGGGACTGAATTCTGTGAGAGTATACATGATATCAAATGAAGTCCCAGCAGGATTTGAACTCGTGTCCCTCGAATATGCACCTCGCTGTCACTGCTACAGTTAGACGGCTTGCCGACTGTGCTACGGAGCGGGGAATCTTAACATAAGTAGATTTATTATAAAGGAGAATAGACAAAATTAATGGTCTAAATTCAAAGAACGTCATTTTGTATCAAATCAACTATTTCATTCCAATCATCAAATAACCTAAATATTCTCAAAACCAACAAAGGATAAGAAATAACGACCTCTGTTACGTCAATTTTTTAATAAAAAATAAGATTTATGTGATCTATCTTAAGCACTTTTTTATTTATGTCGTCCAAGTTATGTTGCGGCAACTAAATTAAGCAATAAATGAATGTGATAAAACGTATTTATATATCATCACATATTCGCTAATAATTACAGCCAATTTCTGCAAATGATTAACAATAAACTCATTTAAACACTTTCGCTTTACCTTGGTATTTAATTTAATGTTATAGGATGTGCATCTTCACGATTTGGCCTTAAATTAAAAATGACTTGGAAACGTATTCTTAATGCTTAATGCTTAAACTTGTCTATCACTAAATATAAAAACTAAAATTACCCACAAGGGCATTAAGATAAAATAATTCCTACTTAGATCGATTAAATACCAAAAAAGTTTATATTTACATATAAGCTGCACTTTCAATTAAAATATTCATAATTCTCATAAGAATTGCTAATTCAATCATAGCTTCTTTCTGCTCATTGAAGCTGAAAAAGTAAACGTAATCAAGCAGAACTCAAATAAACCTGACACAAAATATTAGTAGTGCTTTTGCGATCACTATCATTATCAGCGAATTACAATGCGGAAAAGCTTACAGCCATCAATTGATTATATCGTTGGTAAAATAACTTATTATGTTCATGTGAATTTAATTTAACATTTATTAAATATTTATTTATTTTATGTCAGCTTGTTGCATCCTTTGGTATTAACATTTAATTTAAAACGCTATAAATGAATAATCAGTATGTGGTAAAGTAAATATTAATCACCTAAGTGAATAGACTCAATGCTCAAGAAACGCTAATTTCATACACTCGAAAACTTCTACTCGATTGAAGGAAACCATGTTATAATAAGTATTATTGTTTTCATTTTATTTTGTTGCCATTTTGTAAGGAAAGATTTCATTAGATACATATTGTATGCAAATTATAATTTAAGTAAATTCACATTGTACGAACTTCCCTGGCTTCCTAATCCTGCTTTAGCAATAATTTCTGTTATGAAATGATTTGATTTGAACAATAATTATTCAAAACAGTAAATTTTATTGTACCTTTACATGCTGGTCAAACCAAAAAACATTTGCAGCAAATAAATTACTTACAAAAATTCAATCCAACTAAACTATTTTACATTACATTATCTATATTGGCCTCATCACTTAGCTCGTAAGCAAGTAATTACGAATTCAGTGATTGTGCATCAACAATTAATATCCAATCATGTTTCCATTCAATCACTTGATGGCTTAAATACGTGACTTGCTGACATTTAAACAAATATTACATACGTGCATAATTTAATAGCCAAAGCATGCTCAGAGACGATTGAGGAGATTAAAGACACTGAAGATGCTCCCATCCTTGTACCGGTGTAAAGTTCCATAGACGAAGCGGACAACAACATTGAAAGGGCAAACATTCGCAACATTCAAACCGAGTCATGCAAAGCAACTTTTACTGTTGACAAGTTTTTTCAAAGTTTAAATTTAACTCTATATTCTTACGGCAAGTTAATCATAGATTGTAGAAAGAATTTACTCAAGCTGCAACAGGATATGAAACAAGTTAGTTGAACAAAAGTGTTTTATTTCAATTGAACCGAAATCCGTTCTGTTCTCACGCGCCATCGCTGCGAAATTGAGGTCACACTCAATGCACTACTCGATTCAAAACTCGCGCATGCGCCCCAGGCACATATTATTTATTCATTGCCACGACGTGACAATACAATACAACGATCATTGTGACCAATGATTTTGATGGTCATTAAGGAATAATTTCAAGTGTTTGCACTTTTTAGATCTACTGTGGTATGACATTCAAAAACAGCGTAAAGGTTTATAACATTGAAACAGAGAAAGAGAGAAGGAGAATACGAATTTAAGCGATTAAGAGTAATTGATTGGATTTTATTGGTATTTGATCTAATGATGGTAATGTCAATGCGAGGATGCTAATTTGAAGCAAAAGCTTTTTGACTTTTGCTTTTGTAGGATAAAAAATAATTTGAGTTATTCAGCAATATCCAAAGTAATATTAAATGATTCAATCCTGAAACTAGTATTTTAGTTTACACAGAAAGTGCACTCATCTGAGAAATCTAATATGAACAAAAGTTTCATAACAACATTGAGAGATGAACTGCTACTTAATTCTTAAGATAACTTGATAATTAGTGTTGGTATCTTTAAAATTTGCTACTAAATGTGTACAATTTATTTTAGATTTCTATTCTTTTCTGTGACATATAGTTAGGCATTAATAAGGATTTAGAATGTAAATTTATTACTTTTTTGTTAATGATAATTCTAATGAATTATTAATTATTGCAGGTACTTAGCAAAGTTTATTATGGAACGCTATCACATATACGAATTAGGTGAGTATTTCTTAATTTTTTATCATATCTTGTTAAATCTTGGTTTCTTATCTTGGCAAAATAAGATGCTAATTTTATTAAGAATTAATAACTTGTCATGAAGAGTAGTTTATTACCACGGTTGCAAGTGTATAGGAGGGCAGCACAATTCACTTTTTGATTCGTTGACTGCTTTGATTTAACAATTTCTTACGTTTATTAAATATTGATTAATATGACTTAATATTCAATACCGGATACAATACTGAAGAAAGAACAAGCCGAAACATTTTGTGACCACACTCAATGACATTCTGAATTTCTTATTGATGATATTCTGGCTACACTTTTACTACTCCATACTTTATCAGTATCACTGATGAAGCACAAAAGTGGAATTGTCAGCCAGTTCAATCTGATCGAGTTTCAATATTAATGAGATGATTATACCTCTTAATTGAAGAAGTGATCTAAAATTCAACAACAGCTAATTACACTTAATTTAGCAATTCTCTTTAAAACTGTATCGATTGCAAATTGATAGACAATGCAATCGAAACAAACGATCCATTTCGTCAGCCACAATATCCGGCCGGCGAAGAAATGCAAACTGGCTCTTCTCATGCGAGAAAGTAAAAGAAGCGATGAGACTTACCGGTCAAATTGTGCAACCAACACTCATTACTCACATTAGATACGCACGCAACAGGCAACATATGTAAAGAGAGAATGATTGTAATGTAGTAAATTACAGCTGTCTTTTTATCAATCTATTAAGATTAAGTCAGTGATTACTCATGATTATTAAATGTGGTTTGCTTGTTTGTTAATAGGAATCGCAATCCTCTTCTATGCAATCTTCTATAGAAGGCCTATGGTAAGCGACTTAATTGTGTATGCTTGGTTTGTTCCTCCAAATTGTGATTCATTTATTTTCCAGCTTGTCAGCGGCGCAGATGTAGACGACGCAATTGGCAACGCCAACGACACCACACACAAAATCTCAGCAAGAGAATACTTCGTCTACTATCAAGGTAACAATAACAATCTTCCCAGCAGCTTCAACAATCACTTTTCTATTTCTAGGAGTTCAAGGTCGACCTGGAATTGATTTTCCCGTCTTTTCGCGAATACCGCGCACCAGTTTCAGTTGCAAAGAAGTAGAAAGCGGATACTACGCAGATTTAGAAACCGATTGTCAAGTAAGTATCACCAAGGTTACCTAAGTTACTTTATAATGAAGTTGATAGTAAGTTCAGTGAACTCATTCTTCTTTTTTCATCTTTATTTGAATGTTTATAGTGGCAGTGTTATGTTATTAGGATGGTAGTAATGATAGCACCCCGAAAACAAACAACACTTCATTAACATTGCGTTATGCGCGGGCGGCGACTTTTTCATTTACGCGGTTTTATTATATAAGCAAATCGACGCCGTCGCCCAGAACTTCCACGCTGACACACAATAGACAATTACGAATCCTCTTCGTACGTTTTGCAACTGCGGATCTAATTTGCGATGCACTTTTCTTACCTTCGGCAACCGTTTTCGAAAGAAATAAATTTGCGCGGGCCGCACATTGGAACTTGTGTGTTATCAATAATAAATATTTAAAAAACTATACAATTTATAAAAGCAATTTAGCTTTGAAAAAACATTTCGGACTAATTTCCTTAATTTGCAACCAAAACACATTTATTAATAAACTCACCATCCGCAAATAGTTTGATATGTATAGCAATTATAATTGAAAAATGTGAGGATGATTGGAGCAATACTGAATTTTATTTGGTTTTAGTGTTTTTCCTATGGCATTGCTAAGACAAAAGATTCACAATTTATATTCTTCAATATGATAACATAAGAGAACATAACACTAAATTATTTTAATGTCGATTAACAGAACAGATAAAAAACAGAGAAAACAATAGTTTCACGGCACGTTCACGCCATAAATTTGTTGTTTTCCTAAATTATGTGGGTGCTTTGGTAGGCCGTAGAAAAGGTTGTTGGGGGCCGTTTACGTCACACAAGCTGTATGTGTTATATATTTTGCTCATTTTTACCAATTGAGTTAGTATTTACAACGAAAATTATTGTCCTTCTGAGAAAAGCACTGGAATAAGGAAAGCATACTAAATCTTATTCATGGACATTCCAATATGTAGCACCCTTACTCTATTTTCTACTCATTATCTCGATTAGTCAAAGATCTACTTTTCTCTGGATCTTGCAATTGCAATCCTTTGATTTTCTAAGCGTTCCAATGCAGTTTCCCATTTTTATCCTCATGATATGGCTTTGTTATATGTTCTATATGTATTATGTTTATATTATTTAATTCTTCATCACACTTTGTAAATTATAGGTTTTTCACATCTGCAACGAAAGAACGAAGGTTTCTTTTCTCTGTCCGAACGGCACCATCTTCCAACAATCTGACCTAATCTGCGACTGGTGGTTCAAGGTGAACTGCACCAACTCTCCCAATTTATACGAAGAATCCGCAGAGCAACTCCGTGAAAGTATAATCCGAAGAAAAGCATCCCGAAGAGTCTTCTCCAAGAGTGGAAACTTTGAAAGTCAAGACAATAGCAATGAAAGACAAACTTACCAGGTCAAACACCTGGGTCAAACTACTATCAAGGAACATAGTGAGCTAATTAATCTAAATGTTCATAAAAGTACCAACAAAGCTCAAAACACACCACTGCCAAGAAACTACAATAATTATAACGTTCCACAAGTAACAAGGAAGCCAGAAGTGACTTCTACATCAACAGCTGCTGCCACTGCAACCCGCCAAGGACGTAACAGGCATGCCTTTGCAGCGGATGATTTAAAAAACGAGGAAGAAATGCAAATTCCTCAAGAAACAGCTTCATTTGTAAGAGGTTACAATAATAGGAAGAGTACAACAAAGAACCCGTATCCCAATCATCGTGAAACCTACAGTGATATCCGAGACCCTAAAACTTATTATACCAACACCCCATTCAATCACAATACTCTAAACAACGGCAAACCCTTTGTGATATCAACACCTAAAATAGGCTCGTATACAACAGAAAAGACTTTGCTTAAATACTCTCCTACAGTTCCCAGCATCAAGAAAACAAATTACATTACCCCGCTCCCCGACTCAACCACAACTAAGAAATACATGTCAAATTATGGTGAACGAATCAGATTAGCAAATGCTTTCCAACCAGCTAGTCTAAACCCAAAGTTTGATTTCAATGTAGAGATATTTACAAATCCACCAAGTGTCACAAATGGAAAGAGTACAACTCCAACAAGAAAACCAAAGGCAAAGTCAACGTTTACAATCGGGCTGAATAGTGCCCAAGGACCTGTTTCCTTCAAAACACAGCTTAAGCCATCTTCGCCAAATCAAACTACTTCTTTGAAAGAGAGTAGGCCTAAGAGCAAAGGTGTTGTCAAGTTGAATTTATCTAGTGATGGTCCAGCTAAGGCCGTGTCTACTAAACATGAAGCATCAAAGCTTAAAATTAGATTGGATCTTGGTGATCTTGAGGTGCCAAAGTTGACACTTCCAGTTGACAATGAAATATCTACATATAGAGCGTCTGGGGATAATCCAACCAATGGTTTCTACATTACCAAGTCTACATTCAGACCTGGGGAGTTTGCTACATCTGAATTTAATGCTGGCTCTATTACTGGATCAAAAAATACATATATTCCTACAACTGCTAGACCTATTACAACCACATTTAGCATACCTGAATCAACTACGTTTACTTACATCAGTAATACTTTTGGGTTTGCGAAGCCAACTGGTGTTCCTAAACCTAAACCATTTGAGTTGCCGAATTATTCTACTACTCAAAGAACAAGAACCACAACGGATAATGGATATGATAGTACAACTCTTCCTAATTATCAAATATCGTCTGCAAGTCCATTCACTAATGTCCCACCAACTCTACCTTCAATTTACAATGATAAAGATTATGTTGGTAGTAGTAAGAATGTCTCTGAAAATGTAGGAAACATGTTGCAGACTTTACAACAAATTGCCAATGTTAGATTGGCTAAAGATAAAAATTTTGAGTCTCCTAGAAGTAGTCCCACTCAAGATGGTTTGGATAATCATAAAAGACCAGGTCTTGTTGTACCTCCTTCAGTAGGACCTCAAACTTTACACACCTTAGCTGTTTACTTTGCAAATGCTTTGGATTCTTTGGTCGAAGAATCAAACTCAACTACTACTGATACTCCTTTATCTGAGATCCAAACACAACAATCAGATGTTGAAGTCCAACAAGGTAACACTCTAGTTAATTCATTGCTAAGTCAAGACACTGTTAATAAATACAAAGAATTATTCATGATTATGGTAGAGAAAGAAATGAAAGAAATGACTAAAGGAGAAACAGAAGAAGATCCAAATAATTTAGAAGACCTCCAAAGGGAGCATTCAAACAATGCTGTACAGTCTCCTAGAATAAGGCAATTAGCAAAGGTCTTTACACAAGCTCTATCTTCTTATCTAGATGATCCTGAAAATTTTAAGAAAGTTCTCCATCAAGTGCGACCAACTGAACCACCTCCAATCAATTCAATCACAAGTGAGACACTAAACAATGAGGAAGATGAACTGTTGAACTTTTCAGATGCAGATATTAAACCGGAAAACCCTAGATTACCGACTTTGGCACCGCCCAATCCAACCTGGGGATACATTCTTGCACATAATACTAGCCCAACACCAAACCCCACTTCCACTGAGTTCAAATCTAATCATCTAGACTCCGAGGAAAACCTACAAAGTGCAGATAGTCAAAGTTTTGTGCCCGGTTTCAATGAGATCAACTCTAATCGAGTTGATAAGTCATTGAAGACCCTTGGATTGCCTAACAATCACTGGACATCAAGCCCAGATGTGACGAAACTTTGGCAGAGTACTTTGTACGTAAACCCACTACAGATAAATCAGAATTTCGATGCAACTGAATCATTGATGGCTACTTCAACCGAGGAAACAGAGGAGTATGATGATGATTCAACACAAACTTCTTTTGTATCTCAAGATGATCTTAATCATCCCATAGACACTACAGAATACAACACAGAGCGTTATATCGATTATGAATTGAGATCTTTACCAAAATTTAATTTAAATTCCACTTCCGTCCATGGCCTTTTGATTGACTTCATGAATTCTTCAAGATATGATGAAAATGGACGATTGCAGAGGATTTTAAGAAAGCTCAACACAACGGAAGATGAATTCTTGACGAAAATGAAAGAGATTGAAAAGAATCCACTCACTAAACGGCTGATTCTTCTTTTAGTGAGTGAATGTGGCAGCTCAGCTAATTCCAAGACACATGCAGTTCGAGATATTATCAATCTAGCGAATCATAATCCATCTGCGAGTCTCATTGGAGAGCGTTTTCCACTGGAAGAGAATATACCACAAAATAATCAAGAAGATTCTCAAAGAACAAATAATAACAATGCAAATAAGAACCCTAACTCATCTTTGATTAGATTAGTTGATCCTTCTTTAAAGAACGATGATCAGGACAGTCGGGCAATTCAACTGCTAAATTCTCTGTACAGCATTGCGTCCAAATATGGAAAGTAGTGCAATTGATTGATGATTCAGTATGTATTATTATATAGAATTCATTTGAATGTTACCAAACTGTGTGAGGTGTGCATGTTCTCATCGAAATTTCCTTCGTAATTGGCCAGAATTAGAATTACATCTATTTATTTTATATCAGTGCGTTTATTCAATTTTAATCAAGCATTCTAAGCCATTTGTTTTAAGTGCAAGCATTACAATTTACTATTACTATTAGCGTTAACTGATAATATGTAATTAATAGTTGATAGAGTTGAGTTCCAATGCGGGTTAAAACGAAATGTCATCAGCGGAATTTCTGTTTACACGACTAAGAGCTCGAAATTGTTAGCAATGATTCAGTTTGGTTTTTGTTGACTTTACTGATTCTCGCACATACTTTATTTTTGGCATGGATGTTTAGCGTAGTCGAGTTCATGTACTATTATGGATTACTCTTGTACTGCTAACTACTTTATGTGTAAATATAATACATTTTAATTTTGCCTGTTTTTGAGTTGTTGAAGGGTCTCACATAGAAAGAGGTAATACAGGTTCTTGTTGTCCATACTGACACCATGACGTGTGACCACACTACATACAATCTTTTTAAATAAATCACTAAAATAAATAGTGGTGATCATTTAGATCAAAAACACACATTGCATTTTCGTTGGTTTTAGTGTCCTCTTTTGTAGCAATGATAAGACAAACGATTGACAACTTATAAAAACTAATACGCCCGACACATGAAAATAATATTCTTCAATAAGATAAACTGAACATAACACTAAATTATTTCAACGTTGATTAATAGAACAATCTACCCTTGTGCACCAAGATACAGCGTAAGAAATAAATCAACAAAACAGATGAAAAAACGAAGAAAACAATAATTTCTAATCTATCCCGCACATTTTGTCAGCAATAACAGCTCGCACACGCTATAAATTTGTTGTTTTTTCTTAAATTATGTTGGCGCGTTGGCAGGCCGTTCAAAAATTTGCAACGGGTAACATGGGTCGCGGGTTACCGACTCTTGCTCTAATGAGAAACAACTAAGCAGTTGTCACCATAAAAGTTAAAAGCGTTGAAATTTATTGGAAGCAAGTTTAGACAAGACTATGTCTTACCATTCTTCCCTAAGGTAGAATAGTAAACTGCCTACAACTACGAACTCTTAATAATAACTTAATCAATTTATATGATTGATTGTTTGAATGTTTGATGTTTCCAAATGCTAAGTTGTAAGTCATGGATATTTTCATTTCTGTCTCTTCAATTTTTATGCATGAAGAACAAGAGAACGTCGTTTGACATAAATGGTAGTC